>PVIU01029683.1:0-17198 GCA_004026605.1 Ondatra zibethicus
TGGCATCCTGCCCCCAAAGTATTGCCCGTCCGTGGCTACCCAGACACATAGCCCTAAACCAAGTATCCCCAGGACTGACAGCGCCAATGAGCCAGACCAGCACTGCAACCATCTAGCAGGCACTAACTGGGTGGTAAAATTAACAAAAGCATATTCCAAAGCCCTCTCATATGACGGTTGAGTTCCATAACAGTAGCAGAAGCATGCAGTACAGTGCCAGGAGTAACGCACATAACATGATAAAAGCTAGAACATGTTAGCCGTTGAAAAGTCCAAAGATAGTCCACTTGCTCCTGAACCAGAGCCACTTGTTGGTTCAAGGTCAATATGCCCAATTGAATATGTCCATTAAGATCATTTTGAATGTCCAAAGCATTGCTGACTCTTTCAGCTAGCTGATTACAGTCTCAGCCATTTGCAGAGTCTGGGAGAGAGCAACTCCGGCAGCAGTATCTGTGGTGACAGAGATAGCAATAATGGCAATCACAGCTGTGGTGATTCCAAGGTCTCTCTTCTGCCGATCTTCTATGGTCCAGCACTTGTTGCCACATTTGCTGATACTCCTGACACCACCGTGATGTCCCCCAGGCCGGGCACTGACTGGGCCAGGGCAACGTGCCTTTTGCTGCAGCCACCTATCAAAGCTCTGCTCCAGCTGCCTTCTGGTCCCAGATGCACTCTCTCTGGGTCCAAACTGCTGCATGGAGCAGAGCAGAACTCAGGGAAGCAGGCTCACTGCTCCTGCTCCAGAACCATTGAAGGGGCCCCACTTTAACAATCTTTTAGGGAATTTGGGCATCGTCAACCTGCCTGGCTATTTCCTGCTGAGCAGGGGTGCTGAATTCTTGGGGGTGTTTTACATCAACATTTCAGGAGGTTTCGGTGAATCAAATCACATAAATTTACAATGAATCCACAGGTTCTCATCCTCTGTGGAGACAAAAGCAGAACCTCTTTTCCAAAGCATCAAATCCTTAAGCCCATATTTTAAAGTCAAAATACCTTTGTTAGCAGTTCCCAGAATCAAATGTCTTTCTACAATCCAGAATACAAAAGACAACACAATCAACATACTAACATACATCTGTACATATTCTATCTTTTGGAGGCCCTCAATTCACCCTCCTGCCTCCTCTTTATTATTTCCCTACTGGCCAGTCTTCCGGAGGGCATCCCTCAAGAGCGTCTCTGGGGATGAAGAAACACATACTCCTTTTAATCTGACTTGGCTTATTCCCAGTCTGGAACATTTAAACCCCCTCCCGTTAAACCAGGGGCTAACTTGAGCTATTGTTTGTACAAAATCTTTGGCTATCTTCCTTGTTACTTCCGTGCCTTGTTGCTTTAAGAGTTTCAGTTACTTTTTGAGGCCTTCAATTCACCCTCCTGCCTCTTCTTTATACTTGTTAGTCTTTTGGAGGGTGTCCCTCAGAGTATCTCTGGGGATTAGAAAAAAAACACATTACCTTCCCCCATACGCTTCTCGATTTAGTCAGCCCCATTCACGAATCCCCACTTTCCAGATCTCGGTGGGACCTCCACTTGCCGCGCTGCTGGCACAGCCTGGATGCCGAGACTGGCGGGGGTTGCCGGGATTGAGACATGGAGGCTTCTTTTCAGGTGGAAAACCAGAAACCTTTATTTTGCCTCAGCTAAAGCCTTTTATACCTCTACTGCTTCTGTGGAAAACCACCGGCCAGAAAGAACACATACATCCTTGTCAATTACAGACCACAAGGAAGTTCCACTGCTGGTCGGGGGAGTGAGGGCAGCCAGATCACAACACTGCGGAATCCAACTAGCTGCAGAACACTGCACGACCTCCTAGAACAGATCCTGCCTCTGTCTCCCAAGTGCTAAGATTAAATGTGTGACATGATTTGTTTTTAGTTGTCATATATTAATGATCACTTTGTGCCTCCTGTGCTGGCGGATGGAAATTATTGGCTTCTAGAGACAAACCAACATTGTGTTGTGCCAGTTGTGCTGAAAATGGAGCAATTTAAGACCAGGCACCGCTGGGCTGTTCTCGGCTGTGGGATAATCTTTCTGAACACTGTGAATATGTATTGGTTCATAATAAAGCTGTTTGGCCTATAGCAAGGCTGGATAAAGTTAGGCAGGACAGCCAAACTGAGGACTTGGATGAAGAAGGGCAAAGTTGGAGCACACACCAGTGAACCACCCAAGGAACAAGATGCTAGAGGACTGGTAAAACTACAAGCCACATGGCAATACATAGGTTAATAGGAATAGATTGATTTAAATGTAAGAGCTGGTTAGAAATAAGCCTGAACCATTGGCCAAACATTTTGTAATTAGTATAAGCTTTTGTGTATTTGGGACCAGGTGGTTAGGACAAAAACCTCTGACTCTGTCTGTAGTTCTCCTTGGCCTGTTTACTCATTATGCATGGGATGCAAAAAAACAAAAACAAACAAACCCACCATTCTCATGACTCTGGGATTTGAATGAGTTACTATGGAAGTCCTTAGAACACAGAGAAAAAAATCCATAGAAGGGAAGCACAGTAGGAAAGAATGAAGCAGTAAACTCTAGAGATTAGCATGTGAGCAGCAGTGGCAGCATTAAAAAGCTAAGCCATGGGGTGGGTGGCAGCCACAGGCTGCAGTGCACGTCTTTAATTCCAGCACTCAGGAGGCAAAAGTGGGCTGATCTCAGTGAGTTCAAGGCCAGCCTGGTCTACAGAGCAAATTCCAGGACAGCTAAGGCTACACAGAGAAACCTTGTCTTTAAAAATAAATATAAGGACTGGATAGATGGCTCAGAGTTTAAGATCACTGATTGTTCTTCCAGAGGTCCTGAGTTCAATTCCCAGCAACAACATGGTGGCTCACAACCATCTATAATAAGATCTGGTGCCAGCTTCTGGCCTGCAGGGACACATGCAGGCAGATCATTGTATGCATAATAAGTAAATAAATCTCTAAAAAAAAACAAAAACAAAAATAACAAAACCTGGTCTTCACTCAGCCCAGGGATCATGCTTCATTAAGCACAATGTTATGTGAGGTCAGGGGAGGTGTGCACCATGTTTATGATCCATAAAGGTCACTGGGGACCTTGCTTTTCAGCTTTTTGATTTTTAATTCCCTTCTTGGCCTCTTGGAGCCTGGCCATATACGAGATATGACAGTCCGCCATGCACCAGGAATTTTCTTTTGGGTCACCAACCAGCTCCCAAATCATGACACAGAGACTTTTTAGTTTTGAATGCCCAGACAAACTTAGGCTTGTTTCTGGATTTGTTTCTGGATACCTCCTTTAACTTAAATCAACCTCTTTTTCTACCTTTTGCCTTGGGCTTTTTACTTTCTTTCTGTATATTTTACTTTCACTGTTTCTCTGTCTGTCTGTCTGGCATCTGCCTGGCTTCTTGTCCTGTAACTCTCTCTGCTGGCCTTGAACCCACAGAGATCTGTGGGATTAAAGGTGACTACTACGACTACCCACCTTTTTGTTCTGAGTCTAGATTTCTCCTCCTATTTATTCTTTCTGCCCACCAGCCATGCCTATCCTTTCTCTGCCTAGCTATTGGCTGTTCAGCTCTTTATTTGACCAATCAGGTGCCTTAGACAGGCAAGATAGAACAAATGTAACACATCTTTACATAATTAAAGAAATGCAGCACAAACATGTAGATGTACCAAAGAGTTCCACAATAGCCGAGAACGGAGTACAACAAAGGTTTATTTATTTGGGAATAAACTCACAGTAAGGGTAGCGATCCATAATCTTCGGCATGCACTGGGAACTGAAACCAAATCCAGCAGAAAAAGGGCCACACGCTTTTCATCTGCACTTACAGTACATGAGACCACGCCCAAAGCGGGCCGGTATCTTAAAGGCTGTTGCTGAAGGAGTTCCCACTACATAAACAAAAGCATAAACAAACACCTTTACACAGTTAAGTAACATTCTGTAGCATAAACAAAGGTAACACATCTTTGTCTAATTATAATAATATTCCACAACACCTCCAGGATTCTCTGCATCTCATCCTTTATAAACTATCCCCTTTCCATGACTATTCATTATCTCTACAGTTCACTGTAAAGAGATACGAGAACCCAAAAACAGCTGTCTCTGCTCACCAAACTCAAGACGGGCCTCATACAGAAGTATTAGGAAGTGGGATATTAACAGTTCACACATTGTCTTAGCTACTCCTTTGCCTGGCCCCCACAACTTCAGACTTTGAACACTGGCTTTGCTAGAAAGCACAAACTCTTCTCTTAGTTTCTGCATTTACTTATTTCAGGTAGGGGTGTCCATGCTATGGTGTGTGGGAAGGCTCAGAGGACAACTCAGGACATCAGTTCTTTCTTTCCACTTTGGGGGACCGGGGATGGAACTCCAGTTATCAAGTTTGACCGCAAGCACCTCTACCCACTAAGCCACTTCACCAGTGGTGCTGGGATTTGAACTTGAGTCTACCACAGGAGCAGCACAGTATCCTATCCCTTTAGCCCACTCTCCAGCCCCTGTAGCCCAGGCTGATCTGGAGCTTGCTTTTTTTGCACAGACTAGCCTGGAGCTCACTATGCAGCCCAGGCTAGCTTCAAACGCACTGTGTAGCTCAGACTGGCCTCCAGCTCACAGCACTTCCCCTGCATGAGTCTCCCGAGAGCCGAGACTGCAGGTATGTGTGCCCTGACTTGCCAGGCTGTGAAACACCTTAGATTCTCTCAAAGTCGCTTTTTTCCCACTCCCACTCAGCCCAGTGGGAGGTAGCAGCTGCCTCCCTGGTTCCCACAGGAATCCCCGATGCCAGAACCGAAGCTGTGATAATTGCCGTGTTTTAATTCTTTAATAAACGTCTGTCTCCCCATCCCGGGCCATGATGCCCAGAAGTCCTCATCCCATTATAATTTCAGTATAATTTAATTATCCATTGTTCATGTCCCCAGGAAATTCCCATGAAGTGAGAGGAATGACTAGATGTCAGTGGGAAGAAGAAAGAGCAAGAGCAAGAATGTGAGAGAGAAGAGAGAGAGAAGGTGGAAGGAAGGAAGAAGAAAGGCACCAGACAGCCATACAGCTATCCCAACAAAATGTATTGTTGATGGGGAGTTCACCTCCTAAGCACAAAGCCCTGGGTCCCAACCCCAGCCTAGAATAACCGGTAAGTTCTGGTACTCACCTGAGACCCAGTATGTGGGAGGCGGCCGGAAAAGGATCAGAAGTTCAAGGTCAGGCAGGGAAATGATAGCTCAGTCAGTAACAGTCTTGTCTTGCAAGCTTGAGAGCCTGAGCTCCACTCCCGGAAGCTGTATGAAAATCCAGGGGCTGCACTGTGGCTCAGATAGCAGAGCGCGGAGAACCGGGCAGTCCCCAGCGCTGTGTGAACAGGGTGTGGAGGTGCAAACTTGGAACGTGGAGGCAGAAGGATCCGAAATTGGAAGTAATCTTTGTTTTTTGTTTTTTTTTGTTTTGTTTTGTTTTTGTTTTTCAAGACAGGGTTTCTCTGTCTAACAGCTCCTGGCTGTCCTGGAATTCTGTAGACCAGGCTGGCCTCATAATCAGAGATCCAACTGCCTCTGCCTCCTGAGTGCTGGAATTAAAAGTGTGCACCAACACGCCTGGCCCTGTGACCAGTCTGGAATACAGCAGCCCTTGACCACCAGGCCAGAGTTTTAGAACCAATAGAGGAATTTGGACTCTCTTGCCTTAGGTGACCCTGTGACCTCCAATGAATACTGCCCTTCTCCATGTATGATCTGACACTCTTTTATCCTTTCCCATGTAGGGAAGGGCCATAGTAATGGGGAAAACTTTGCTGCTGGGAATTGTGGGAAGTCGGGCGGGTAGAGGCGGTGTGCACTGAGATGGGACCTCAGTCTTCAGGCCATTCAGTAAGTGGGGATAGGATGCTTGTGTTCACTCCTGAGTCTCACCCCTGGGCCAGGCTCTAGGGATGCCTCGGAGATTGGGTCCAGGAGAGTGCCGGACTTCCTCATGTATCTTGCACACAGCGGTTGCCATGTGTACATGTGGGGGATTACATGCTGCACAAGCTCAGCTAGCGTGGGGTTGGCATCTTACCCTTTCATGTATTTATTGTGATTGTTTTCAGGCAGTAAATATGGACCAAGAAGCAGTGGAACCGGGTGTGGTGGTGCACACCTTTATTTTGAGTTTGACCAGCCAAGGCTATATAATGAAACTCTGTCTCAAAAAAGAAAAAGGAAAAAAAAAAGACAAGAAAAAAACGTACATTCTCCGGGCCTTCCAGCAGAGGTCAGGAAAGCCACAGGGGAAGGGTCCTCTCCTGAGGCGCCAGTGAGACACTGGTTCTGCCCTGTCCTCCTTTACATAGCTGATGACCTCAAGGGTGTGGTGGCAGACAGACTTCATTGTTGAAGTATCTCGGGTCCAGAAATACCAGGCTAACTACAAGATAAACCAAATATATATAAATAATAAGGAGCAAACTCACAAAACAGGAACAAGAAGTCCAAACTCAGCTATGTAGTGCGGGAAACACACACACACACACACACACACAGAGAGAGAGAGAGAGAGAGAGAGAGAGAGAGAGAGAGAGAGAGAGAGAGAGAGAGAGAGCGCAGAGAGAGAGCTAACCCTGGGCCACCGGGCATTTTTCTCCTGGTACCCAAAAGATCACGCCCTAATTTGATCCCACCTCTTAAAGTTCATTGGCTGACAGAGATTCCCCATCACTTCATCGTGGAGGAGTGGGGCTGGATGGAGCCTGGCCAGAAGGAGCTTCACCATGAATCAAACAACCAGAACATTCTGGCACTGGGGGAGCCCTGGCTAATTCTCCAAGTGCCAGTTAGCACGGTTACCACCTACTTGAACATGTTTTACCTATCAAACACATATGTACATCTCAAGGAAAACTCTGGTTGGTTCCCTTTTGCCAAAACACCCACGGTCTTGAGCAGACAGAAAAATATCATGGACCAGTAACTATGGAGATCTGGGGCCATCGGGCAGGATCGTTGCCTTGGCTGCAGAGATGAGAAAAACGGACCTCATGGGTCGATTCCTTCCTTCACTGCTCTTCCGGGACCGCTGGAGCCAGGCTCCTATCCAAAAAGGGGAAATGGCTTCCTGGGGATTTTTGTCAATGATGTTGGACGTCTTTATGTATGCATACAACTTTTTTGGTCAAGTAACGTATGTTTATTATAAAGGATAATTTGAAACATGCCCAGAAATATGAAAGTACCCATTCCTTTTATCTGCCTAGCTCCGAAATTCAGCCGTTTCTCTTGAGTGTGTTTGTTCCTGTACCTCCTGTGTATTCTGAATGACTGTTTGTCAGAAGGCACAAGCAGAAAGTAGGAATGCCACTTCTTCCAGGATGACGACCTGCCCTCCTCCCATGTCACAATGCTCCCGTATCCTCCGAACAGGGCAGCTTTACTTTGCTGGGATCTTGCCGTGGTAACACTGTGGCCGCATTAGCCCGCTGGCAGTTCCTGCCATCGCACGCGCTGTTCGCTGTTCGTACCACTGGGGCTCTCTGCTTTGCTAGGCTTCTCTCTGCGCTCTGGATGCTGCACATTTCTCGAAGAATTCCCGTGAGAACGAAATGAGCATCCTTTCTGCCTTTGTCCCTTCTTTGGGAGATAGTCCTCAAAGTCAGATTCCCAGGATCCTCGTGTTTCCAAGGCAACACTTCACCCAGTCATCTCTCAGTCCTGACCTTGAACTTTCAACTCTCCTGCCTCTGCCACCAAGGTGCTTGGGGCATTGCAGGTGTGCATCACTACATCCTGTTCACTTGCCAATGGTTTGTTAGAGATTTCCTATCAACCAAGAACCGTATGCTTCTTTCAGAGAAGGAATTATTGGCTGATATAGTGAAAGGGTCACCTTCAGGAGCAGGTGACACAGGTGTTTAAATCTGTCAGTGTTCTGCTCTTGCCAGTACCTCAATTTTGGTTAGGTTTATTTTGTAATTTATGTGTGTGGGGGGGTGCAGGTGCTTATGGAGGTCAGAAGAGGGTTTCCAGTCCCTGAAACTGGAAGCTCCAGGTGGTTGTGAGCCACCTATTGTGGGTGTTGGGAACTGAACCAGCCATCTCTGGCCTACAGGCTCACGTTGGAGACAGAATTATCCTTCATGATGGCAAGGTGCCCACCCACTGTTCTAGGTTTACATCCTAGCAACTTAGAAACTCACACAGGAAGCATCTCACCCAGACACCCCTGCAAATGCATCAGGCTTTCCCAGATGGACACTGACCTGCTGTTCTCTGCCCACATCACCTTGAACCTCTCAGTCCCTCCTCGCCCGGCCTTTCCCTAGCACTCAGTCCACTCGCCCTTTCCATACTAGTCTGACTTGAATGTGATCCTCAAGGTCCTACTTAGAAACCTAACCCCCACCGAGAGCGATGTGAGGCCTTGAAGAGGTGGGAAGTCTCGTGAACTTCCAGCCCTCACTTGGGGGAGGTGCGGTAGCAGAGCTAGCACCTGGGCTTTGGTTTGTTTTTTGTTTTTTGGGTTTTTTTTTGTTTTATTTATTTATTTTATTTTTTTGGTTTTTCGAGACAGGGTTTCTCTGTGGCTTTGGAGCCTGTCCTGGAACTAGCTCTTGTAGACCAGGCTGGTCTCGAACTCACAGAGATCAGCCTGCCTCTGCCTCCTTAGTGCTGGGATTAAAGGCCTGTGCCACCACCGCCAGGCCTGAACTATCTTTTGTGATGCTTTCTTTTGTTTACGTGTTTGATTCTCATCTGAGTGCTTCCTGATGGGTTCAGAGCCTTTGTGAAACTTGTTCTGAGAGGACTGAGCAAACCTGAGTCTCGTTCCTTCAAAGGCTCCAGATAAAAGGCTTTGGCGTGTGGAAACTGACTTGCTAAGAGGTGTAAACTGTGCAACAATAAAAAGGCCTTTTGCAAAGCAAAGGCCGTCAGTTCACCAGAAGCTGGCTCCCTGGCTACTGCTAAACCAAAATTCATCCCTAATTCTTCCAGGGACCTGTGCAAAGCAGAACACTGACAAGGTACCACCTAGGAACTGGG
Source organism: Ondatra zibethicus (assembly GCA_004026605.1). Lineage (NCBI taxonomy): Eukaryota > Metazoa > Chordata > Mammalia > Rodentia > Cricetidae > Ondatra > Ondatra zibethicus. Next base: position 9,024 of record PVIU01029683.1, read on the forward strand.
GAACATCCTCTCAGATCCCGAGTCCTCCCAACCTTGACTCTGGTCTTTCAGCCACAGCACTGTGGGGAATTGTTCTGTGTATAAACTACCAAGTCTATGGCTGAGCAGCCAGAACAGCCCACCTCCTTTTCTTTCCTCTGTACCACGAGTCTACAGTACTTCTGACCTCACTTTGTCTCTCTCCAGCGGGAACTTTTCCCCGTCTGATCAAATGTGGAGCCAGGGTGAGTGGGAGAGCCAACATGTCCGAGAAGCAAGTCCGTCTGTGCCCTCCCACTGACCAACAACTTGTATAGACTTCTGGTCTCTATCACGGGGCCCAAACTCTCACTGAGCACTTCTTTAGACTGTCTTTTCTGTAGTGTGTGTTCATGCGTGCCTGTCATTGGGTGTGTACACATGAGTCTGACTGCCCTCAGCGGCCAAAAGGAGGCATTAAAGTCCCAGAGCAGTAGTTACAGGTGGTTGTGAGCCAGACGTGGGTGCTGGAGGCTGAGTTTGAGTCTTTCTCAAGAGCATCTTTTCAGCAACTGCACCTTCACTTCAACTTCAGTGTGTATGGCTGCCTTCAGGCTCTCTGCCTACACTCTTTGTTTTTTGTTGGTTGGTTTCTCTGTGTAACAGCTCTGGCTGTCCTGGAATTGACTCTGTAGACCAGGCTGGCCTTGAACTCAAGAGAACCACCTCTCAAACCCTGGGACTAAAGGAGCACACTGCCACCACCGCCTGGCTGTATACTCTGTTTACAGTCTGTTGATTTCATAGATTAGCTATTCCAGAGGCAGAGATCACATGCACGAAGTTAAACACTCTGTTTGAAAAAAAAAATGCTCAAGGTAAGCCAGGTTCCCATGTCAAATTGTCCTAGTCAGAGGACCCCAAGGAGGGGAAAGCCTTTAAAAAAAAAAAAAGAAGAAGAAGAAAAAGGGCTGGGCATATTGGTGTACGCCTTTAATCCCAGCACTTGGACTACATGGTGAGTTTCAGAATAGCGAAGGGTATAGTGAGATCTTGTCTCACACTTTTAAAATTAAGAACAAGTGTGCATGCACCAGCTATTTTAAGCATCCCTAACGTGTTAATTGTCCATGCTCATAAGATTCTTTGTGTTCAGTGTGTGGTGGGGCAGCTTGGTGGGTACAACACCTGATCAGGAGACACAGGAAGTGCTGCCATGAGGCTTCTAGTGGGAAGGGCTGAGAAAAGCCAAGAGTCCCACCCTCTGCGCTCACCATTAATCCTTGGTGGCCTCAGAATTTCCTGTGGAAGAAGAGAAGTGTCTTTAAGATGGCACCTGTCAGATGAGAAAACTCCTGTGACCAGGGGCTGTGTTTCTCATGCAGAGACACTGGGGGCGAGGGCAGTCCTATTACTGTGCCTGGCTGAAGCCTGGCAGGATGCCTACTGGGCGGAGGGGCTGCCCATTCCTGCAAACACTGTCGTTCACAGTTTGTACCAGCAATGTCTTCCAGGTATGCTGCTTTGTTTCAGCATCTCAGGTAGTTTCCTGACTTGCCCTGATCTTAGGAAAATCCACTCATGAATCCAGATGTTTGCAGTCATTAATTTCATGACAGACTTGGCTCTTTTATACGTAATAATTCAAATGGAAGAAGATTATGGAAAGAGGTGGCAGAAGAATATGTGATCCTCTGTGTTCCGAGTTTGGGAGATTATGAGTAAAGTTTTAGCAATTTGCAATTAGAAAGTTACAAATTTACATGTTCAAAAAAAAAAAAAACTAGAACGAAACAGAGATGCAGGCGGAAGAAAAAGGCCAGGTTTTTTTTTTTTTTAAAAAATTAAGGAGTTGAGCAAAACCTGGAATATTAGAAAGCTTTAAAAGCCGTGAATGATGCGGGGAGCATCAGCCACAGCCGTAGCTCTCACCTTTAACAGAAAGTGTGCTTGTGTTGGTTGTGGTGGTGCACACCAGCAGGATCGGCTGAAGGAGGTGGAGACAGGAGGATCACGAGTTCGAGGCCAGCCTTGGCTACACGTTTAAAAATGGGGCTGGAGAGATGGCTCAGAGGTTAAAAGCACTGGTTTCTCTTCCAGAGGTTCTGAGTTCAATTCCCAGCAACCATACGGTATCTCACAACCATTTGTAATGAGTATAATGAGATCTGGTAACTTCTTCTGGTGTGTAAGCATACATGCAAGCAAAACACTGTATACATAATATAAATCTAAAAAAGTGTATTGAAATTTATTTAATCCTCACCACAGCCCTAAGGATGTGAATATTATGCCCATTTTATAGATAAGGAAACTGAAGTATTGAGAAATTATTATGACTTTCACAAGGCTGACAGAACTGGAATTCAATTCAGGCAGACTATCTCCAAAGTCTAGCATTGAATCCTGACATTACACAGCTTTTTGTTGTTGCTCCTTCGAGACAGGGCTTCTCTGTGTGGCCCTGGCTGTCCTGGAATTTGTTTTATAGACCAGGCTGGTCTTGATCTCAGAGAGCTCCTTGCCTCTACCTCACATGTACCACCACTGCCCAGCAATTACACATCTTAATTTTTCTGGTTTTTCTGGTCTAGATCAGAGGTTTTCAACCTGTGGGTTGTGACACCTCTGGGGGTCAAATGACCCTTCCACAGGGATTGACTAAGACCATCAGAAAACAGATATTTACATGAGGAGAGGTATGAAAGGTTGCAGCATTAGGAGGGTGGAGAACCAGTGATCTAAATGAAATGAATTTGTACATTCTGTCTTATCAGTTTTTATTAGGACTTATTGGGAGGTGATGTTTGCGATGTGTTGGTTTCCATGGCTGACTTCATATGAATGCCTTCCGATGTAGGGGACTCTGCTGTCACCAAGTGGCTCTGGGCAGTGCTACTTGTTACTTTACAAGAGTGAAGTTGCTGGTGTTTGCTAAGAGCAGAAAGGCTAGGAAAGGCTTTGTGACAATCTTGACAATGAGGTTTCTCCTGGGTGTGAATTCTCTGGTGTTGACGGATGAGTGCTGAAGCCAAAGGCTTTACCGCACACATCACAGATAGAAGGCTCTTCTCCATTGTGAATCCCCTCAGGCTTCCTCCCATTTGCTCCCCAGGAAAAGGCTTTCCCACATGTGCCACAGGAGCATGGCTTCCCCCACGGTGAACTCCGAGGTGAAGAGAAAGGCAGGGGCTCTGGCTGAAGGCTTTCCCACAGTCACCACATTTAAAGGGCTTCTCCCTGGAGAGAATCTTCTGATGCTTAGAAAGGCAGCAACTCTGACGAACCACGTTCCCACACTCACTGCACCCGAAGTGCTACTCCACAATATGAATTCTCTGGTGCTGAACAAGGGAGTTGCTCTGCTTAAAGGTTCTACCACACTCACTGCATGTGAAGGGTTTCTCTCCAGTGTGAATTAACTGATGTTTCAAAAGCTGGGCACTGTGATTAAAGATCCTGTTACATTTGTTACATTTAATGGGTGCTTACTTTGGGAAGGCTGATGCTCAGCATTATGCATGGAGTTTCCGGCTCAGTGCATTCATTTGGCTTCACACCAGCATGGATGCCCTGATGGCAAATGAGCTGCATACTCTTTTCCCATGTTGGTTACACGGGATTGTTAGGGGCTGTGGACCCCCAGACCCTGAATTTCCTGTAAACAACTTGTTATGTTTGCAGCTGCTCTGAACAAAACAACTTGTTTCCCTCTGCTCTGAGCAGCCTGCTGCTCAGAGCACAAGACCCTCATGAGTTCCTGATGGCAGGGAGTGAATTCTGGAAATCCCAAGAGCTGGGGCGTGGCTATCAGCTAAGGAACCCTTTCATAAGCTTCCCTGGAGCACAATAAAGTTGGCATTATTGGGGCTGGAGAGATTGCTCAGTGGTTAAGAGTACTGCCTGCTCTTCCAAAGGTCCTGAGCTCAATTCCCAGCAACCACATGGTGGCTCACAACCATGGTAATGAGATCTGGTGCACTCTTCTGGCCTGCAGGCATACATGCAGACAGAATACTGAGAATACTGTATATATAATTAATAAATAAATCTTTAAAAAAAAAGTTGGCGTTCTTGTTTCAAGGATGGCCCGTGTCTTCATGTCTCTGTCTGTGTGAGTGTGTTTGGCTCACTGCCATCTCGTAGTGCAGGCCCTACACAGGATGTTCCCTTTTCGTGACCCTTCTGATGCTGCCGTGAGTATCTGCTGTGATTGAAGGCTTTTCCACATTTGTTACACTTAGAGCATTTCTCAGTACGCCTTGAGTTCCGACCTAAAACCTTCTCACTCATATTTTCTCTAGTGTGAACGCTCAGGTGGCGGGCGATTCAGAGCTGAGCGGCAAACGGAGTGCCCTCCACACTGCTTGCCCTCATACAGGCACTCACCGGTGTCAACTTCATGGTGCCGCACGAGTTGTTCTTTGTGGCGGAAGGTCTCCTTGCACTCAGCACAGGCAAAGCGCTTGTTTGTGGCATGGCTCAGCTGATGTCAAGCAGATGTGAGGGATGGCTGACACGTTCTGGACACACACATAGCCCCTGTAACCTGAGGGGGTTCGCTGATGCTCATTAAGTTGTGTGCTCGGGCAGAAGGTTTCCACGCACTCTGCATTTGTAAGGCTCCACTGTGAACCCTCTGGTGGATCTTCAGGGTGGTTGAAAGCTTTGCCACATTCGCTACACTTGTATGGCTTCTCTCCTGTCTGCTGCCCAATGGATGATGACCTCTGATTAAAGGCATTTTTGCATTCTTGACACTCAAAGACAGGTTGTGCAAAATGAGTTTTTCGATGTTGAACAAAATGTTTCCTTCTGTGGAAGATTTCAAGGCATGTAGCACATTCGTAGAGTTTCTAGTATGGGTTTTCTGGTGTCCAGCTGGATGAAAGGCCTGGCTGAATGGGTCCCCACATTTCTCACATCTGTAGGACTTAGTGTTTGTGGGAGTTTTCTGGTGCTTAATAGGCTGTGAATGAAGAATGGATGGACTGTCACCACACTGCCCCTTACGCAGTGTTTTGGGGTCACTATTGCTAGCAGGTGATTTTTCTTGGTCCCAACCTTGAAGCTTACACAGTTTTGCTGAGTCAGCACCTTTACTCTGTACCAGCTTTTGTGGCTCGCCACTTTGACTCCTGGATGGCTTTTTGAGGTTATCATTTTGAGTTTTACACAGGTTTCTTCCAGTGTGGATTTTTGGATGCCACTGGAGGTACATATCCTAACTGTCCCTTTTCCCGCATTCCTGGCACATGTAGGATTTATAGCTTGTTCAAGTCTCTGGACACATGAGAAGGAAAGCAACCTTGCTGAGCCCCTTGCCTGCTCTTGCCATTCTCCCTTGCATTGATAATCCAGTGCCCGATGAGGTGGTAACTCTGGCTGGAGCTTTTCCCATACTTGCTGTACTGATACAGCTTCTCTTCTCCCTGGACAGAGTCCTTCCGGCTCCATTCTAAGTAACAGCTGCAGTCACTCCCAGCTTCCTTCAGTGTCACTGGAGCGGGGCTCTTTGCAAATGTCAGACATCACAGCATCCTCTTCTATGGAAAAAGAGAGGCCCAGGACTGAGGCTGCTCTTGAACTTATGACTCTTGTAATTTGTAATATCAGATGTTAGAAGACTTTCTGGAGCTCCTAGCAAACTATCTAACCAGCTCTCACCTATACAGCCTTAAGAGTTGAGTTCCTCCTTGGAAAATGCCTCCAAAATCTGGGAAAGGCCAACTTCCAAGAAGCCCTGCTGCAAAGGAGAACTCTTGTTCTAAGTCACTTTTGAAAGAAAAAGAGTATGTATAAATGCCTTCAGTTCCCTGGGTCAGTGGGCTGAAAACAGAAATGAGAAAGGTCTGGAGACCAGCCCTTCTGTCAGTGGCGTCCTGTCTGGATATGGCAGGAAGTAAGAATAGTCACAAAGGGAGCTGAGGGTCTATAAGGATTTGGCAGAGGAGAACCATTGGCCATGATCATCATGACCATGAAGCCAAATTCACTAAGACATCTTCCAGGCATACCATCCTTCTCCCTCTGTACCATACAGCATTAAAATCTTACTCAGAACATCCTGGGTGCTTGGTGACAGGGAAATCTTCCACATCTATCCAGTCCTCTACTGTTGTGATCTGGCTGCCCTCACTCCCCCTGACTGGCAGCGGAACTTCCTTGTGGTCTGTAATTGACAAGGATGTTTGTGTTCTTTCTGGCCAGTGGTTTTCCACAGAAGCAGTAGAGTTATAAAAGGCTTTAGCTGAGGAAAAAATAAAGGTTGCTGTTCTTCCACCTGAAAAGAAGCCTCCGTGTCTCAATCCCGGCACCACCACCACACATAACCCCCCCCCAGCCTGCCGCCAGTCTTGGCATCCAGGCTGCGCTGCCACGGCAAATGGAGGTTCCACCGAGATCTGGAAAGTGGGGATTTGTGAACGGGGTCGCTCTGTCTGCTGGCTAAATCCAGGAGCATATTGGGAAAGGTAATGTGTTTTTATTTTTCATCCCCAGAGATACTCTGAGGGACACCCTCCAAAAGACTAGCAGGTATAAAGAGGCAGGAGAGTGAATTGAGGCCTCAAAAAGTAACTGAAACTCTTAAAGCAACAAGGCACGGAAGTAACAAGGAAGATAGCCGAAGATTTTGTACAAACAATAGCTCAAGTTAGCCCCTGGTTTATTACGGGAGGGGGTTTAAATGTTCCAGACTGGGAATAAGCCAAGTCAGATTAAAAGGAGTATGTGTTTCTTCATCCCCAGAGATGCTCTGAGGGATGCCCTCCGGAAGAATGGCCAGTAGGGAAATAATAAAGAGGAGGCAGGAGGGTGAATTAAGGGCCTCAAAAAAATAGAATATGTACAGATGTATGTTAGTATGTTGATTGTGTTGTCTTTTGTGTTCTGGATTGCCACACCAGCATGGCAACTGTAGTTCTGAGTGAGGGACGTCGGGATTAACACACAACACACTTCAGGTTCTGCAGACAAGCCTTTAGTCCACTTTCTCACACAGTATATATAACCCTCAGCAGGGGAGGCTGAGCCAGGAAAAGCAGGAAGCTCACAAACATCCTTAGAAAACAACAGATTGTTCCTGGTTTTGTTCCTGTTTTCAACCAACCACAAGAGTACAAAACAGATCAAGTGGGGGTGCAAAGGCCTGTCCTCAAGGGACCCAACGCTGGACTGGAGAAAGACATTTGATTCTGGGAACTGCTAACAAAGGTATTTTGACTTTAAAATACGGGCTTAAGGATTTGATGCTTTGGAAAAGAGGTTCTGCTTTTGTCTCCACAGAGGATGAGAACCTGTGGATTCATTGTAAATTTATGTGATTTGATTCACCGAAACCTCCTGAAATGTTGATGTAAAACACCCCCAAGAATTCAGCACCCCTGCTCAGCAGGAAATAGCCAGGCAGGTTGACGACGCCCAAATTCCCTAAAAGATTGTTAAAGTGGGGCCCCTTCAATGGTTCTGGAGCAGGAGCAGTGAGCCTGCTTCCCTGAGTTCTGCTCCGCTCCATGCAGCAGTTTGGACCCAGAGAGAGTGCATCTGGGACCAGAAGGCAGCTGGAGCAGAGCTTTGATAGGCGGCTGCAGCAAAAGGCACGTTGCCCTGGCCCAGTCAGTGCCCGGCCTGGGGGACATCACGGTGGTGTCAGGAGTATCAGCAAATGTGGCAACAAGTGCTGGACCATAGAAGATCGGCAGAAGAGAGACCTTGGAATCACCACAGCTGTGATTGCCATTATTGCTATCTCTGTCACCACCGATACTGCTGCCGGAGTTGCTCTCTCCCAGACTCTGCAAATGGCTGAGACTGTAATCAGCTAGCTGAAAGAGTCAGCAATGCTTTGGACATTCAAAATGATCTTAATGGACATATTCAATTGGGCATATTGACCTTGAACCAACAAGTGGCTCTGGTTCAGGAGCAAGTGGACTATCTTTGGACTTTTCAACGGCTAACATGTTCTAGCTTTTATCATGTTATGTGCGTTACTCCTGGCACTGTACTGCATGCTTCTGCTACTGTTATGGAACTCAACCGTCATATGAGAGGGCTTTGGAATATGCTTTTGTTAATTTTACCACCCAGTTAGTGCCTGCTAGATGGTTGCAGTGCTGGTCTGGCTCATTGGCGCTGTCAGTCCTGGGGATACTTGGTTTAGGGCTATGTGTCTGGGTAGCCACGGACGGGCAATACTTTGGGGGCAGGATGCCA
>PVIU01029684.1:0-17198 GCA_004026605.1 Ondatra zibethicus
CCCACCCCCACCCCCATGCTCCCAACTTTTGCCTGGTGATCTTGTCTGCTTCCAATTTCCAGGAAGATCTATATATGTTTTTCTCTGGGTTCACCTTATTATTTGGCTTCTCTAGGCTTGTGAACTATAGGCTCAGTGTCCTTTGTTTATGGCTAGAGTCGACTAATGAGTGAGTACATACCATATTCATCTTTTGGGGTCTGGGTTATCTCACTCAGGATAGTGTTTTATATTTCTATTCATTTGCATGCAAAATTCAAGATGTCATTGTTTTTTTACCGCTGAGTAGTACTCTAATGTGTGTATGTTCCATACTTTCTTTATCCATTCTTCCATTGATGGGTATCTAGGTTGTTTCCAGGTTCTGGCTATTACAAATAATGCTGCTATGAATATAGTTGAACAAATGCTTTTGTAGTATGATTGGGCATCTCTTGGGTATATTCTCAAGAGTTGTATTGCTGGATCCTGAGGTGGGTTGACTCCCAATTTCCTGAGAAACCGCCACACTGATTTCCAAAGTGGTTGTACAAGTTTGCATTCCCACCAGCAATGGATGAGTGTTCCCCTTACTCCACATCCTCTCCAGCATAAGCTATCATTGGTGTTTTTGATTTTCGCCATTCTGACAGGTTGTAAGATGATATCTATCTCAAAGTTGTTTTGATTTGTATTTCCCTGATCACTAAGGAAGTTGAACATGACCTTAAGTATCTTTTGGCCATTTGAACTTCTTCTGTTGAGAATTCTCTGTTCAGTTCAGTACCCCAGTTTTTAATTGAGTTATTTAGAATTTTAATGTCTAGTTTCTTGAGTTCTTTATGTATTTTGGAGATCAGACCTTTGTCTGATATGGGGTTGGTGAAGATCTTCTCCCATTCAGTAGGTTGCCTTTTTGTTTTAATGACAGTGTCCTTTGCTTTACAGAAGCTTCTCAGTTTCAGGAGGTCCCATTTATTCATTGTTGCTCTTATTGTCTGTGCTACTGGGGTTATATGCAGGAAGTGGTCTCCTGTGCCTATGTATTTCAGGCTACTTCCCACTTTCTCTTCTATCAGGTTCAGTGTGGTAGGATTTATATTGAGGTCTTTAAGACATTTGGACTTGAGTTTTGTGCATGGTGATAGATATGGATCTATTTTCATTCTTCTACAGGTTGACATCCAAATGGTTATGCCAGCACCATTTGTTGAAGATGCTTTCTTTCTTCCATTGTATAATTTTAGCTCCTTTGTCAAAAATCAGGTGTTCATAGGTTTGTGGATTAATATCCAGGTCTTTGATTCGATTCCATTGGTCAACGTCTCCGTTTTTATGCCAATAACAAGCTGTTTTCATTACTGTAGAACTGTAATAGAGTTTGAAGTCCGGGATGGTAATGCCTCCGCAAGTACCTTTATTGTATAGGATTGTTTTGGCTATCCTGGGTATTTTGTTTTTCCGTATAAGGTTGATTATTGTTCTCTCAATGTCTGTGAAGAATTTTGTTGGGACTTTGATGTGGATTGCATTGAATTTATAGATTGCTTTTGGTAGAATTGCCATTTTTACTATATTGATCCTACCAATCCAAGAGCATGGGAGATCCTTCCATTTTCTGGTGTCCTATTCAGTTTCTTTCTTCAAAGCCTTAAAGTTCTTGTCAAATAGATCTTTCACTTCCTTGGTTAGTGTTACCCCAAGATACTTTATGCTATTTGTGGCTATCGTGAAAGGTGATGTTTCTCTGATATCCCTCTCTGCTCCTTTATCCTTTTTGTATAGGAGGGCTACTGATTTTTTTGAGTTGATCTTTTATCCTGCCACATCACTGAAGGTATTTATCAGCTGTAGGAGTTCTTTGGTAGAGTTTTGGGGGTCACTTATGTACACTATCATATCGTCTGCAAATAATGAAAGTTTGACTTCTTCCTTTCCAAGTCCAATCCCCTTGATCTCCATATGTTGTCTTATTGCTATTGCTAGAACTTCAAGCACTATATTGAAGAGATATGGAGAGAGTGGACAGCCTTGTCTTATTCCTGATTTTAGTGGAATGGCTTTGAGTTTCTCTCCATTTAATTTGATATTAGCTGTTGCCTTGCTATATATTCCTTTTGTTATATTTAGGTATGATCCTTGTATCCCTAATCTCTCCAAGACCTTTATCATAAAGGGGTGTTGAATTTTATCAAATGCTTTTTCATCATCTAATGAAATGATCATATAGTTTTTTTCTTTCAGTTTATTTATATGATGGATTACATTGATAGATTTTCGTATGTTGAACCAGCCCTGCATCTCTGGGATGAAGCCTACTTGATCATAATGGATAATTTTTTTGATGTGTTCTTGGATTCAGTTTGCCAGTATTTTATTGAGAATTTTTGCATCGATGTTCAAGAGTGAGATTGGTCTGTAATTCTCTTTCTTGGTTGAGTCTTTGTGTGGTTTTGGTATCAGGGTAACTGTAGCTTCATAAAAAGAGTTTGGCAATGACTCTTCTGTTTCTGTTATGTGAAACACATTAAGGAGTATAGGTATCAGCTCTTAGAAGTTCTGGTAGAATTCTGCATTAAAACCATCTGGTCCTGGTCTTTTTTTGGTTGGGAGGTTTTTTATGACAGCTTCTATTTCCTCGCGACTTATAGGTCTATTTAAATTGTTCACCTGGTCTTGATTTAATTTTGGTATATGGTACTTATCTTTAAAAATGTTCATTTCTTTTACATTTTCCAACTTTGTGGCATACAGGCTTTTGTAGTCAGACCTAATGATTCTCTGAATTTCCTCAGTGTGTGTTGTTATGTCCCCCTTTTCATTTCTGATCTTGTTAATTTGCATGTTCTTTCTCTGCCTTTTGATTAGTTTGGATAGGGGTTTGTCAATCTTGTTGATTTTCTCAAAGAACCAGCTCTTTGTTTCATTGATTATTTGGATTGTTTTCTGTGTTTCTATTTTGTTGATTTCAGCCCTCAGTTTTATTATTTCCAGTCTTCTACTCCTCCTGGGTTAGTCTGCCTCTTTTTTCTAGAGCTTTCAGCTGTGCTGTTGTCTCTAATGTGAGCTTTCTCCATTTTTGTTTTTTAAATGTGGGCACTAAGTGCTATGACCTTTCCTTTTAGCACTGCTTTCATAGTGTCCCATAGGTTGGGGTATGTTGTGTCTTTATTTTCGTTGAATTCAAGGAAGACTTTAATTTCTTTCTTTATTTTTTCCTTGACCCAGGGGTGGTTCATTATTTGACTGTTCAGTTTCTATGAGTTTGTAGGCTTTCTGGAGGTAGAATTGTCATTAAATTCTAACTTTATTCCATGATGATCCGATAAGACACGTGTTTACTAAAATTTTTTTGTATCTGTGGATGTTTGCTTTGTTACCAGGTATGTGATATATTTTCAAGAAGGTTCCATGAGATGCTAAGAAGAAGGTATATTCTTTCCTATTTGGGTGGAATGTTCTATAGATGTCTGTTAAGTCCATTTGATTCATTACCTCTGTTAGTTCTCTTATTTCTCTGTTTAAGTTTCTGTCTGGTTGACCTGTCCGTTGGTGAGAGAGGAGTGTTGAAATCTCCTACTATTAGTGTGTGGGGTTTGATGTGTGCTTTGAGTTCTAGTAATTGTTTCTTTTACATATATGGGTGCTGTTATATTAGGGGCATATATATTCAGGATTGAGACTTCATCCTGATGAATTGTTCCTGTTATGAGTACAAAGTGTCCTTCTGCATCTGTTCTGATTGATTTTAGTTTGAAGTCAATTTTGTTAAATATTAGTATAGCCACACGGGCTTGTTTCTTAGGTCCGTTTGATTGATAAACCTTTTCCCAACTCTTTACTCTGAGGTAATATCTTTCTTTGTGGTTGAGATGTGTTTCTTGTAAACAGCAGAATGTTGGATCCTGTTTTCATATCCATTCTCTTAACCTGTGCCTTTTTATAGGTGAACTGAGTCCATTGATATTAAGTGATATTAATGACCAGTGGTTGTTAACTCCGGTTACTTTTTTTTGGTGGTAGTGTTTGTGTGTTTTCCTTCTTTGAGTTGTGCTTGTGGAGAGTTGTTAGATATCTGTGTTATTATGGGTGTTGTTTGCTTCCTTTAGTTGTGGTTTTCCTTCTAGCACTTTCTGTAAGGCTGGGTTTGTGGCTACATATTGTTTAAATTTGTTTTTGTCAGGGAATATCTTGTTTTCTCCATCGATGGTGAAAGAAAGCTTTGCTGGGTATAGTAGTCTGGGCTTGCATCCATGGTCTCTTAGTGTCTGCATCACATCTATCCAGGACATTCTGGCTTTCATGGTTTCCATAGAGAAGTCAGGTGTAATTCTGATAGCTTTACCTTTATATGTTACTTGACCTTTTTCCTTTTAAGCTATTAATATTCTTTCTTTATTCTGTATGTTTTGTGTTTTGATTATTATATGGTGAGGGGATTTTTTTTGATCCAGCCTATTCAGTGTTCTGTATGCTTCTTTTACCTTCATAGGAATATCCTTCTTTAGGTTGGGAAAGTTTTCTTCTATAATTTTATTGAATATATTTTCTGGGCCTTTGAGCTGTAATTCTTCTCCTTCTATCCCTATTATTCTTAGGTTTGGTCTTTTCATGGTGTCCCAGATTTCCTTGATATTTTGTGTTAAGAATTTGTTGGATTTGCTGTTTTCTTTGATCAATGAGTTTATTTCCTCTATAGTATCTTCTGTGTCTGAGATACTTTCTTCTATATCTTGTATTCTGTTAGTTATACTTGTCTCTGTAGTTCCTGTTCATTTACCCAGATTTTCCATATCCAGCCATCCCTCGGTTTGTGTTTTCTTCATTACCTCCATTTCAGTTTTCAAGTCTTAAACTGTTTCCATTACCTGTTTGATTGCTTTTTCTTGGTTTTCTTGGATATATTTGAGGGATTTATTCATTTCTTCTAACTTTTTCTTAGTCTTCTCATCCATTTTCTTAAGGGAGTTTTTCACATCCTGTTTAAGGGTCTCTATCACTTTCATAATGTTACATTTTAAGTCAATTTCTTCTACTTCTTCTGGATTAGGGTGTTCAAGTCTTCCTGTTGCATGTTTGCTGGATTCTGGTGTTATCATGTTGCTTTTCAGGTTGTTGGAGGATTTCTTGCATTGGCACCTGCCCATCTCTTCCTTCAAATGCAGTCAGGAGAGTCTTGTCATCTTGGTCCAATCTTTGCTGTGGCTAACTGTGTACTTTGGGGGGTTTTCTTGGTCTGCCCTCTCTTAGGTCCCCTCAGCACTGGAGTTGGCTCTCAGATCCTCTCCATCCTGAAGTAGGCTGTGGTGGTGGATCTAAGGACCCCACAGATGAACAGGAGTGCTTGGTGGCAAGATGGCATGGGGTAAATAGAGAAAGCCAGTAGCAGGGGAGACACCCTGCTGAATGGCCAGGAATGTTTAGGGAATTGGAGGGGGCCTGTACTCTGTTCCTGAGGTGTCTGGCCAGCTGGCCGGGCACACACCCCTCCGGATAGATCTCCTGGTACAGGAGCAGGGACTCTTGCTGGCCAAGGCCCTCACAGACAAAAGGGTGTGCTTCTCTGAATAAGTCTTACAGTCCACCCATTAGCCTAAGCTGTTTCTGTACACAATTTGTATTTTAAGCCCAAAAGAACAGGTGCTATAAATGTTCTTGCCTGCTTTGTGGAGCAGTATGCCCCTTTATCCACTGTGAAAGGCCAGCCCTGTCAAGGGCCCAGGTGGCATTTTGGGGGGTCCCTTTTCTGTAGATGGAATTTATTTTCCACCAGCAGCCCCAAATAATGACATAAAGGCTTATTATTAATTATGAAAGCTCAAACGTAGCTTAAGCTTGCTCCTAACTAGTTGTTATAGTTTAAAACAACCCATATCTTTTAATCGGCCTTCTTTTACATGGCCGGGGAACCTTCACTCTGTACTATTCATCCTGCTTCCTCCTTTGTGAAAGGCCGCAGATTTGATTCTGTTCCATCTTGACTTAAGGTCAGAGAGTTCAAATCTATTCTTGATCTTCAAGACCAGATAACTGGATGTTTGATCTAAGCTGTGGTTACTGGATGCTTTGAGAATTAAGGAAGTAGTTATACACATTTGTTCCTTGTATCATCATAGTAAGGAAGTCTTTTGCCCTACCTTTTGCTTGGGGTATATAAGTGCTATGAGAAATAGATTTTGGGGGACACAATATTCACTGGATTCCCTCCTTACTCTCTCTTCTGTCTCTTGTCTATTTCTGTCCTCAATCCTCACTCCCCATTTCAGGCATGTTTGAACATGTTGGCTGGTTTCTGACACTCCCTGTCTTACGGTCAACCCCACCTTACTTCTTCCCAGCTTTCTCTCTTTCTTCCCAGAAGTTCCATCTCTCTCTCCCTGCATAGTTATTGGCTATTTAGGTTTTCATTGCACCAATCACAGCAGTACTTCTTCACAGTGTACAAATATTCTACAACATTTCCCCCTTTTGTTTAAATAAAAGGGAAGGTTTTAATTCTAATGTAGTAAAACTATTAACAATAAGAACAATTATCAGGTAAGTATTATTTTTTACAATGTCCAGTTTTCTGTATTTGTCAAATTTAGAAAAAAATATTCCATTATGTATCCTAAATTGCACCTAATTTGCTTTCTATCCTAACTTGTATTATCAACCCCAAACTATCTTTTTAGACCTCAAAACATTTTCTTAGCTAAACAACTTAAGATTTTATATCTCTCAAACTTATATACTTTAAACCACTTTTGTGAGGATTTTTTTCTGAATTTGGTAACAAGAAAAGCTATAACTAAAACTATCTAGTCTTTAGCTCCATCAAAGACCCAAGAAGGATATAATATTTTCTGAATAAACAGGAAGTACAGAGTAAGCAACTTTCAAAACTAGAGAAATGACAGACATCTGGCTGCCTGGGAAGTCAACCAAGGTTCCTTTGCAATTTCAGGGCATCTATCTTTTGCCTACAGGCCTAGAATATCTGACAGACTTTTTTTTGTGAAGCAGGAATTTTGAAGGCTGTCCTACCTTGTATTGGCAAAGTTTGGCAATTGCCTTCTTTTGTATACTCCTCATCCAATTTGGACAGCATACTATCAGCAGTTGAGGCAAGGGCAGCTTCTTGCTCAAATGCCTAGCCTTGCCATAATAAAAGCAAACTCCATATGGAGGTTCTTCAGTGCCCATCATCCTTTTCTGAAGTAAGTTGGTGCTGTCAGGAGCAGATGTGTCTCACTGTCATGAAAAGTCTTGTGTCATTAAAACATTTTAAATGTCATATTCTGTAGGCCTCTGAAGTGTTTGAAGTCAATCTGTTTAAAATATATCTCTGATCTTGAAAACATACCTAACATGGCTATATGTTTGATTGTTATAGATTACTAACTTCTAACATGTCTTTATTATCCTAAATAGCTTTCAAGAACTAAAATTTTACACTATATTTTTAAATGAGATGCATAGGTACAATACCTTAAACAAGAAATAGAGACATAAAATATAATATAGCAAAAAGAACCTTAAATTTTCATCAATATAAAAAACATCTGTACCAATGCAAAATATTTGAAACTAGTAGTTGCTTTTTAGTTCGAGAGTATATTTAATAATTTACCCCTTTATCTTATAATTTCTACATGCCCCTTTTTTTTCAGAATGAGATTCCTGAATCTAGTTCCCTTTGCTTAGTTTCCTCCCTGACCACGACTAATAACAACTTGTAACTACCCCCCTCAAATGATGACAAACTTCCACTGAGTGACCAAAAATCACCCACTTCACATCTTGGGAATGTGAGAATCATGCTCTTAAAATCACTTCCTGTTGTCTGGGAATGACAGCATCTTTAGGGGATCCTGAAAAAATTGAGATGAAGATCAAGTCCTGGGAGAGCTAACTATTATCCAGTCTCTGTATGATGGGAAAGTACAGGGCTTATCTTAAGTTGAGGTTGGACCATCTTAGCTAACCACTTTGAAGTTGTCCTGAGAAGTCTGTAGACCAAAGCTGATCTTTGGGTGGTATTTGTCAGCTTTGTGGTACTAGCACCATTCAGGTGGATTTATCACTGTGGGACCCCATCATCCTTTTGAAGACTTCAAAGGTCACTGTTAGACATGGCCATGGTTCACTGTAGAAAACTTAAACATTTAAAATGTCATATGGAGAGGTTATAGGACCATAATCTATTAAATGCGTCTGGGGTACACAATCTTATTTTCTAATTCCTGCTTCAGACTTAAGACTAAAATCATGTACAGGAACTTAGATGAAGCCTAAATCTAGAATTAGTTAGTACTCTATATGACCATTAATATCACAACAGAAAGTTTAAATATATATTATATAATAATATAAATTTTGAGATAATATTTAAGCCTTAAGAAAAATTTCAAAGATTCAAAATAAAATGAAAAGATTATGAGATTAGTAGCAATAGAATAGTCCTTAAATTTTGATTTTCTTCTGTCCCATATAGGTGGATTTTATGACATGAGACAGAGACTTTGGGTTTTCCTTTAACAAGCATGCTTGGATTTAGATAAGGAGAGCCACACTCCAACTCCAAAGCTAGCTTTAAATTTTAATTGAGTTGAGACCACAAAAACATCATTTGCCTTATATGTCTGTAGATAATAGCAAAATCAAACATTTGGAAATATTTATGAATTTTTTTCTCTTGGAAATATATTATACCTTTAGGCCAATTTACTCTTTTTCTTAGGACATTTTCTCTGTATGATTTGTCCTTTTATTTTAGATGTCTCATTTGTCTAGTGATCTTCAGATTATCTAGATAAATGCTTTTATTCTCCTGGAAAGACAAAAACAAAACCCTGCCCCAACCTTAACACTGAGGAATTCACATTTTTGGCAGGTTATTTCTGATCAAATGAAAGAATTTTTTAGTCTTATAAGTGAATTTAAATGGAATGGTCATGCAGTTTGATGAACTATCACCTCTCCTAAACAAGAGGTCTCTCCTGTTGGAATCTAATCTTTCTCAATCTTGATGGTACCCATAGTTTTTCTTCCCCTGTGGAAACAAAAGCAAACCTCTTGCCAAGTGTAACACATATCCTGGTTTCCATTCTGAGGTCAACACATCTTTAAAGTATATTGACTAATTTAATTTAGCAGTTTTTAATCCTGCTAGCTAATGTCTCTCCACAGCTGTTGCTCTTTTCTTGTTAGCATTTAAAAATTTACAGTCAATAAAGTGTTGTGAAGTCTATCTCTGGGGGTCTTTATTATCCCTTTCTGCTTATTAATCATATCTTTTAAAGTGTGATTAGAACTTTCCATAGCTGCTTGTCCTGTAGAATTGTGTGGTATAGCTGTAATATGTTCGATATTGTAACATGCAAAAAAAAACTTTACATTATCATAGATTGTGGCAGTAGCAGTTGTTAAAGATTTGTGAGAATATGGAAATCAGTGACATATGCTGGAACATTGTCAGTCTTAATTTGCACAGGTATCCCCATGATGGTCATAACTTCTCATATATGTGTAATTACAGAATCAGCTTTTTCAAAACTCAAAGTACTGCCCATTGAAATCCTGAATAAATATCTATAGTATGGTGCACATACTTTAATTTTCCAAACTCTGTAAAATAAAACACATCTATTTGCCAAATTTCATTTCTTTGAGTACCCTCTGGGTTACTTCCTGCAGGTAGTAGAGTTTGGTTATACACAGAACAAGTAGGATATTTCCTTACAATTTCCATGGCTTGTTGCCAAGTGATAGAAACTCTTTCTTCAAACCTTTGCTATTAGCTGAATTAATTTTAGAGAAATGAGCAAAGTTCCAAGAGGGTCACTAGCACAGTCATGTGCCCGCACACACACACACACACACACACACACACACACACACACACACACTAATCATAAAACAAGTCATTATTGAAAAAAGATTGAAAAGCAAAACAATGGAAAAAGGGAAAAAATAAAGCAAAGGAGTGACTGGTGTGTGGTCACCTGACTCATGACAATATGTAACTGCGTTTCAGTGAGCTCAGGGTTCAGTGAGCCCAGGGTTCTGTGGCCACAATGAATATCCATGTGCTTCCCATCTCACAGCAAACAACAGAAAAAATTACTTGCGGGAATCTAGAGCAAGAAAATATTTTGTATAGAGTGGAAAGAATAAGCTTAAATGCTGATGTCAGTCTGGTGCCTGTTTTAGTTACTTATTCTTTAGTCTGCCATTGTTAGAACACCCAATGCAATTGCTTTTTAAGGAATTTTAAAAAATCCACTGTGATTTTATTGCAGTTTTATTTATTTCACGTGTGTTTGTGCCTGTGCTATAGTAAGAATGTGGTAGTCAGAGGAGAACTTGTGGGACAAATTTCTTTCCTTCCACTGTGTGTGTACGGGAATTGAACTAATGTCGTCAGGCTTGGCAGCAGGTGCTGTTACTGGGCCCTTGACATATGTTACCAGACCCATCCTGACTTTAATAACTGAGCTGTATCTTTTGTGCTATTGTGTAATGATCAGGATCTTTAAATGTCTACGGACTCTAAGTAAACTCTTTAAGATAAGTGTAATATGGACTTTGCTGTTCTTAGTCTTGTTTAAATAGTGTCTCATGTCTCTCAGACTGGCCTTGAAGCTGTTATATAGTCAAGGATGACCTTGAACTTCTGAAACCCCTCTCCGTACCTTTTGAGTGCCAGGCTCACAGATGGACACCACATTTCTGGTTTACAGAATGCTGTGGATCAAGCCCAAGGCTTCAGGCATGCAAAGCAATCATTCTGTTGATTTCACAGCCCCTATAATAATAGATTTTGATGTTAATAATGGAGAATGGGAGGCAACAGAGCTCTCAAACAGTCACAATCTACTTCTGCCTATTTTGTGTGTTTGTGCCATTGTACGTTTGAGTTTTCTGTCATCTGTAGCCAAATTCATGAAGACACAGTAGCTAGGAGCCTGAATCTCTCACTGATGATGGCATTGGCCTTGTTCCGCATAGTAAAATCCAGCCTCTCTCTACCATGTGACCAAGCCCTTTAGTGGATTTAGACTCTTCAGAGTCTTCCTAAGAGAACTATGGCCCAGAGAGGAGCAATTCTTCTCTTGCCCACAGCCGAAGGCATAACTGTCAATTTTCCATCTGACCCAGAAACTGCCTGGTCTCCAGATCATTCTCTTGGATGCTGTGCTCTGTCCACAGGGGTACAGCCTCACCTGATGTGGCTGCTGAGGAATGCATCTGGTCACTTTTCAGTCTCAGTTCGGTTCCTCCATCTGAAAAGTAGGGAAACTCTAAAATAAGCATAAGCCACAAACGATTTTACAATGTACTCTCGTGTATTTGTTTTGGAAACTCCGCCAGAGAGCTTCTCCAAATGTTATTTTGGCTCATCTTACCCATATATGCATCTTAGATACACAGTGACACATGACTATAAATAAAAAGGACACATGCAGAGTCACGGATGATTTCACATACACACACACACACACACACACACAAATTATTCTATGTATTATGCGCATCCGTGAGCACACTGACACAGAAGCCCAAATAAACATAAACCGAGAGCTAGTAGATAGGAAATTTAAGTCATGCAATAGGCACATTAGTTGAGGGACCCAGCATGGAGATTATAAATAATCAAAAGTGATCCCTATTGTACACAATTATCATGGCATTATGGTAGACAGATCTCTGTGTTCCAGGAAAAGCTCTGCAGAAGCTCGTCAATGCAAGGCTGGTACTCTAAACCAGCTTTTCCTTTCTTTGTTCTCTTTCTTTCTTTCTTTCTTTCTTTCTTTCTTTCTTTCTTCTTTCTTCCCTTCTTTCTTTCTTTTTCTTTTCTTTTTGGTTTTTTGAGACAGGGTTTCTCTGTCTTGGAACTGGCTCTACAGACCAGGCTGGCCTCGAACTCACAGAGATCAACTTGCCTCTGCCTCCCGAGTGCTGGGATTAAAGGTGTGTACTGTTCCACTGGTTTCTCTGTACGAGAGTTCATGTTAATTCCTTAAGCTCTTTAATGGTGGCTGGGACCAGCAAGAAAGCCTGTTTCCAAGCCTCATCATTGGGATTAAGCATGATTTTGTTCTCTGGACAGAACATCCCCTTAATCCACATTGACTGTTCCCAAGGTATTGAGCAAAACAAGCTAGTGCCTAGTGGTACAGAACAGAGTACCTGGTGAAGGCAGTAGGTGATAGGGAAAGATGTTTAGGTACAGAAGAAGTGTCTGAGTGACAATATCTCTTACTCTGGTGGGGACTCGTAAGTCTGAGAAGATAGAGATGTTCTAGGATGGTAAGGATGAGACATCATCATTGCTCCCCCGGAGGAGCTGCTCTGCAAACACAGAGACAGACACATGAATGGATGCATGGATGGACCAAGACTTTCATTTGGACATGTCTTGTTTTATTCTTTTTCAATTTCTCCTCCCCTTTTCTGGCGTTTGAGCATGGCAAGTACTTGCTTATGCTAACCACAACTTAACCCTGCTGCCAGTTGGTCAAATGACACAGATTTGGAACTTTTCATCTTTTTAATAAAACCATCTCTACAGTTTGTTTCATCATTATTTTCTGAATTCCACCCAAGTTAAAAATAAACTACACTCCCTGTCCCCATGGATTTAAAAGCAGGCTATTACAAGCCCTTGTACGTTCATTCAGCTTATAGAAGGAAGGTAATGGATGTTTCTTAAGCAAGGCAGATTGGAAGAGACCAGGCAAGGTGGGGAAAGAATTTGCCAGCAAAGCCATGGGCACAGCAGTTGTGGGGCTGTTATAAAAAGCAGTGACAACTGTACTTGTTTTAAGCTGTAAAAGTGAAAGAGGAGATGGGAGGTCCTGCTTCTGGTCCTGTGGCCCTGCTCAGAGAACTCTGGAGGGGCAGCCAGTGTCCTTCATCTCTACACATCTCAGTCCGGAGATATATGCATAGCTCGATGTATAGCAATTGCCCAACTTCACTTTTTTACAAAAAGCAATTTATTTAGCTGATAGTCATATGCCTTGTGTCCCTCCTTGCTTTTTAACCATATATCATGGAAATCAACTCACATCACACTTGAGTAGCTAATTTAGTGTTTCTCATGGCTATGTAGTACCTGGAATGTAGATGTCCTATAGTGCCCAATTAGTGAACATTTGGAGATGATAACAATTATTTTTATTTCTGATGATGTCTTCCATGAATAATCTTATGCATTTGTGCATTATATGTGGGATGAACTTCCTTGTATAACATATAAATTCATTGACAATCCAACAGCAACTGGCAGATTGTGTAAACTGGTACACCCCCACAGATATACGAGAATACCTAGTTCTCTGTATTCTCAGGTTGAGATTTGCTGGGACTTGGTGTTTGAGTTGATAGAACACTGGCCAAAGCAATTTGGGGAGGAAAGGTCTTACTTTATCTTACACTTTACAGTCCACCTTTCAAGGAAGCCAGGGAAGTAGCTCATGGTGGTAACCTGGAGACATCAGCGGAAGCAGGGAACCTGGAGACATCAGCAGAAGCAGGGAACCTGGAGACATCAGTGGAAGTAGGGAACCTGGAGACATCAGAGGAAGCAGGGAACCTGGAGACATCAGAGGAAGCAGGGAACCTGGAGACATCAATGGAAGCAGGGAACCTGGAGACATCAGCGGAAGCAGGGAACCTGGAGACATCAATGGAAGCAGAGGCCATGAAGGAACACTAACTGGTTTGCTTGCTCTGGCTTGCTCAGGGATTGCACTGCCCACAGTGGGCTGGGAACCATTGCATAAATTAGCTATTAAGAAAATGCCCACATGTCTACAATTAAGGGCAGGCCCCCAGGCCTAGCCGTACATGGCCAACACAAAATGAACTCAATGATATTTTTGGAGTCTTTTTCATTTTTAACCTTATGGATTTTTTTGCTTTCATGTTATAATTTCCAGTCTTGGTTTTACGGGTTTTCTGTGTGTGCAAATGTGTGTCCCAGCTTCTTTAGATGTTTCTTGGGCTTTTTCCTTGGATCTTTTGTTTGTTTTTATTTTATTTTATATTATTATTAGTATTTAATGCCTATTTGTGTTCTAACGAGACAGAAGAAAGGAAGGAAGGAAAGAAGATATGGAGGGTCTGGATGTGGGTAGGTGGGAAAGTGGGGAGGAGCTGGGAAGAGTTGGGGGAGGAAAGACTGTAATCAGAATATATTGTATGAAAAAAACTATTTTCAATAAATTAAAAAGGACAGCAAAAGATTTGTTACTATGCCAAAATGCCCATCATAAGTGAGTAACTGAGTTCCTGAATATTATAAATCTGATCAATTTTAAAACATTTAAATTGTTTTCTAGATTTCAGATTGGCTGAAGATTTAAATATGGGAAATAAAAATGTTTTGTTATCCCTATGAAAAGGCTTATTAGTCCTCAACTGGCAGTCAAAACACAGAAATACTTTCACTATTCGCTGCATTTCTATCAGAACCTTAAATAAAAGTTATTTTGTAAAGGGGGAAAGGAAGAAGAAGAGGAGGAGGAGGAAGAAAAAAAAATGCCACACAGGTAATGTCTGCAGATCATGATGGAGGCTATCCCTCAGTTGAAATTCCCTCTTGCCGGGGATGTCTAGGTTTGTGTCAAACTGACAAAAATCTAGCCAGCACACTGATAAGATGAGGAGGAGGAATAAAATAATTTTTGTGTATCTCAAGTATCATAAGGATGGGTTTCCTTGCATTACTATTTGTTAGTTAGCTTGTTTGTTTTGAGACAGAGCCTTGCTATTTAGCCCAGGTTGTCCGGGAACTCACTATGTAGCCCAGGCTTGGCGTCAAACCTTTGATGATACATCTCACTCAGCTTCCAAAGTGCTGGGATTACAGGCACAGTTAGGCCAGGTTTCCCCATTTGAGGTTGTCTTTAATTCCGTGTTTCTTCCAGTACTCCTATCGAAAAGAGGTCAATCAAACTTGACGTTTTCTTCCAAATGACGACCCAGCTGTTTCAGCGCCAGTTACGAAGCAGCCTATCAGTTATTCACAGCTTTGCAGCATCACCCCCATGCCACGAAATTAACACTGCTCTTGCGGTCTTCCGGGACCCTCAGTCGGCTTTGTTGCCACACCACTCCCCGAGTAACTTTATACACCTTTGTGTACAGCACAGCGTCTCCTTTCAATGCTTTCTCCTTTCCTTAGGATTTCCTTGTTTTCCTAGCTGTTAGTTCTCTATCAGATTGTTTGGTTCAAAAGCGTATTTCGCTGGTTTGAAACCGTGTTAAATATGTAGATTAATTTAGGGACTGCCTGCTGCTGTATGGGAATGCTAGCCCCTCCTTAGGAGCATGGTCCACTTCATCTGTGTTTGTTGGGTTCCTTTCCCAAGAGAAGTTGAAAGTCTCGCCTTCATGAATTTCCCATTTCTGGGTAATTTTGTTTTTACCGAGTAGAAACTTAGGATCTTTTACAATTTCTTCTCATCGATATGCGAGTAAGCAATCGCAGGTGTGTGTGTGTGTGTGTGCGTGCGTGCGCACGCGCCTTCTCCTAGTTAATTTTACAGTCACCAGGCACGTGCTTCAGATCACTTCTGCCTTCTTTCGCTCGGGCTCTTCCAAGCCATGGTGTCTAGTACTGTTGGCATTAGAGCTCAGGGAAGGATTTCAGGAGATAACATGAGTATCTGGGAAGAGATGAGGTGGGGTGGGATTAGTGACTCCTCCCCAAGAACTTTTAGACTGTTTTCCAGTGTTTCCCGTCTAGCTACACATACGTCAGTGAAGTTGGCATCTAATCTAATCAGCGAAGTTGGCATCTAATCTAATCCCCATCTCCTGACGTCCTCTGGGTTCTTCAGGGGAAACAGTTTAGAACAAAGGGACACATTTGAGATTAGAGGAAAATATTTGTATTCTAATCCCAAGATGAGCCATTAGATTAATACCTAGATGTGCAAGTTGCCCAATCTACGTGAATATTTGTAAAACTGTAATAAATATGCTCACATCATGGGCAGAACTGGAGAGTGGAGATCACACCCAAGGCAACAAGCCCGGAACCAGAATACACACATTTTAAACTCTTGGTTAAAACGCAAATGCTCACAACAGAATAGCTATTCTTTTTTTTTTCAGACCCATCCCTCAAATATAATTCATATTACTCCCAACATGTAAATTTTTTCATGCAATATAGCAATACAGACCAGAAGTTATTGTGCCATTGGAGCACCAAAAAATCTATACCTCCCAAGTGAATCATATCTAGGACAGTTGTACTTGCTCTAGTATACCAACCTCAGTGTGACTAATAATAAAATTTTCTTACAGTCTGTAAAACTATGAACATATATTGCAAAATTGTGTATATTTTCCATTAAAGCTTGGTGGCAGAAAAGCTATAGCTACAGAATATCCATGGTTCCCACTGAGGAGAAAGCTAAGATGGTTCTTCACAATTATACTATACATAACATTTTTCTACCTTAAAGAAGGAAGCTGTGCTATTGAAGGTCATCACGAAAATATTCTAGCCTATCTAATGGATGCTTTTACAGACTATCATGGGAAAAGAGGTCCATCAGAAGAATTTTTCTTGTAGTAGATCCAAGCTGTGATGTGTATATCCTTATCTTTTGGGCAATTATACCTCAAAGACCTTTAAACTTTAATACTTTTACAATATAGTATATGCTTTGAGGAAATAGTCATGGTGGAAGAAAACCTTGGGATTTAAGGCTTATAAAATTGGCCATTATACCTACTACAGAAGATTCTTACTTTTTAGAAAAACAAATAAACACATAATTGATGTGCTATTATTAGCTGTTTCTGAAAGAAAGAGGCCGCATGATCCTCAAACAGCAACTGATCCAATCCTTAAAACTCCCATCATAATGCAGCATCAGTCATAAAGAGCTCCACACTCTTTGGAAGATATTCTTCCTCAGTCATCGACAGGGATGCCAAATACCTTCCCAAGATCCAGTTTCAGATAAATGTTCCAGCCAGAACCCTGCAAGAGATTGAGGATAAAATCTTCATAATTTGTCCAGTTAAGCAAATTGCTTCAATCTTTTGTAGGAAAACCAAGGACAGGGAGCATCCCATGTAAGTCTTTCTTTCTGGAGGAAGTTCATTCATTTTCAGTCACCAAGAGCAGGTTAAATATCTGTGTAAATATTCATTAAGCTCATAAATAAAAATGTGTGCAGTAGAAATCTGTGTCTTTGTCAAGCAGCATT
>PVIU01029685.1:0-17210 GCA_004026605.1 Ondatra zibethicus
TATGGTTTTTTAATTATATGGGGTGCTAGGAATATGAAATCAGGTCTTCATGCTAGCTGGGTAAACACCTTAGCAAGTGAGCCAAATCCACAATTCTATAATGCTTACCTGTGCTATATCACATGACTTCAATGCAGCCTTGGTTCCGAACACATGAGAAAACTGTGGTGTATATTCTGTTACCCTATGTACTGTCAATGAATGCTACTAAAGCATTCTAATTTCTATTCTGTGCTTCTGTGGGCTAGTTATTGCTGTGTTTTAACTATATATACCAAGTTCTCTGATCTCATAAATATAACGGTCTTCTTATGGAAAACAAAGAATTAATAGTTTTGTGTCCCTCTCCCTCATTCTGTGTCCGAGTTTCATTTCTGTAGCTGTGATTAAGAAACAAAAACAGAACAACCAAACCAAACAAAAACTGACAAAAGTAACTTTAAGGGAGAAAAAAAAAAGAATATAATTGGCCACAATTCCAGGATATAGCCCCTCATTGTGGGGATGCGTATAGGATCTTGAAGAGGCTACTTAATATCTACATAAAGAGAAGAGAAAGAATGGATGTGTGCAGGTTTACATGAAGCTCTCTGGCTTCTGTTGGGTACACAGTCCTTCCGGGGACCAACCTAGTGGATGGCGCCACCCACTTTTAGGCTGTCATGTTTTCCCACATCAGTTAAGATGATCGAGATAATCTCTCATAGACATGCCCTCTGCCTAACACATCTGGATGGTCCCTCATGTTTCAGATTCCAGAGTGTGCTAAATTGATAGTTAAAACTAACCATTACAATACACTGTCATCAAATTTATGTGCCTTTTTCATGTTTGTTTTCAAGCTTTACGATTTGAGTTACATTTCAAAAATTAAATTAATTTTGGTTTGGGATTAGGAGGTAATTTCTAACACTTTCTAAGATGGTCTTGACTATCCTTCTGTCAGTTTGTACAACACATTTATGTGAAACAACCTTCCCAGTTCATCAGCTCTGAAAAATGATTCCTAATGATATCCTGCTATACTAATAGACCAGAGCCTAGCATAACTGTCATCAGCGAATTCATCTAGAAACTGATAGGTGCAGAAGCGGAGATCCACAACCAAACATTTTGCAGAGCTTGCTGAGTCCTGCTGAGAAGGTAGAGGAAGTCAGAGAGATCAAAGACACCAGGAGAACAGGGTCCACAGAATCAAGTAAGCAGGGCTCATAGGGGCTCCCTTAGACTGTAGTGGCAATTACAGAACTTTGCAGGGGTCTGTGCTAGGTCCTCTGCATACATGCTGTGGTTGGTCGGCGTGGGGTTTTTGTGGAACTCCTAACTGTGGGAAGTAGGGTGTGTGTGTATCTTACTCTTTTGCATGCTTTTGGGACTCTTTTCCTTCTACTGGGTTGCCTTGTTCAGCCTTGATATGAGGGTGTGTGCCTAGTCTTATTTGTTATGCTTTTATGTTTGTGGAAGGCCTGCTCTTTTCTGAAGGGAAAGTGAAGGAAAAGGGAGAAGGATTGCATCTGGAGATGAGGGGAGATAGGGAGAAGGGACTGTGGAGGGAGGAGAAACTTTAATCAGAATGGAATATATGAGAGAAGAATAAATAAATTTTTAAAAAGAGAAAAACATTGACTGTTTCTATGTAGTGTTATAGCAAACATCCAGCCAAGATTTAATCAATTAGGTAAAAAATATGTGCAGTTATCTCATTTATTACTTACATTTATTTTAGCCTTTAATAAATGACAGTTATATGTATAACAAAGAATTTGTTTAGATAAGTTTCTTTATGGCTTATTATCAGAAAATGTTTGATTTATATACCTAGGGTTGACAAGATTTCTGTAGAGGAAGGGGACCATGATTGGTAAAAGTTTTAAAAGCCTCAATTTATACGATGGACGTCATAGTTCCCATTTGCCTCATATGTTCGATACGAACATTAAACTGATGAACATGAGAAATTATATAAGCAATGATTGATACTTAGGCATATTAACTCTCAGCTACTTTCCATAACAGTGTTTTTATGCCGGCTAGCAGCCAGGGTTTCTGGAATGAACTCTCTTTACTACATAGAGAGAACTTTATAAATTCCACCTCAATCACTAAAATCGAGCACCCTATATACTCACAGACAGATTAGTCTTTTTGTACCTGTACTCTGCTAAAAACCTTATTCTTGAACTCCCGAGGATCCTACAAAGTGATCATTTCAAGGTCAGCACTTTCTCAAGTTTTAAAACCGAATGCTGAAAGGATTTATTCGGTGACTGACTGTTGATGTAGATCTTTCAGGGGTGAAATTTGGTTTGATTTGAGGCAGTCTATTTAATTTATGGGCTTTATCTATTTAAAGATGAATGTTTATCTGACTCACTATAGACATAGTAATAGGTTTCATATCAGAATATTGTCTCACATCCTCTAAAATGTTCATTTATTTTCTTTAGATTATTAAGTAACATGCAGTGTTGGTACTGAATTGCTTTCTGAGCATTTGGAACTCCTGAATCCTTTTTCAGGATTACAGAAATGATTTACACATCTATGAACATTGACAGAATGTGAGTATGTTAGACTCTGAGCCTAGGTGAATGCTGTGTTCTGAAGCTTGTAACTTAGCAAAGTTTTTTTCATAGGACTTAAAAATATAGGCACAGCTGTTAGGACCATGAAGTATAAACTAAATTTGCAGCCTTTGAGTTTAACATCACCAACTGATCTTCTGTTTGTTGATAAGTCTGAATCTGAGCTTATGTGATATTTGAAGATCATCCACATGGGTCTGAATCTGTGATGATACGCAGGTGACATGGTCAAATATTTCGCTAAAGAAAGAGGGAATGACAATAGATACAAAGAAGAAAAAATTAATAAAGAAAATTTGTGGAAAATATTAGCATTGAAGAACAAGTCTATATATTATATTCTTTATAAGATGTTCCCAATTAATCCACTCTAGCAGGTGAATTTTTGCTGCTGAATATCTGCAGAATTTTATAACTCTAAGTGCAACTTAACTCACAGTAGTCACGTGTACTATTACACAGGTGTATGGTTCCTGATAACAAGAGCAATTAGTTTCCATTTTTGTACTGTTCAGGGTACAAGAAAAGTGACGAAGTACTTTAATACATATCTAAATTACATTAAACAACTTCCTCAATAAAAGTTTGCAGGAAAAAAATTCTTCATTCTTCTATATTACAAAATGCAACTGCTCTCCAAAGGTTTGATGAAAGGGATCAGAGATCATCATGTAGCAGAGACCCAAACCAAAGGTTGAAGAGCTACTTCAAAACAAAACAGCTGACCATGGAGAGGGCATTCCAATCTGTGTTAGACAGACTTAGAACCCAAAGAATTCTCAGCTGCTCAAAAAATACATAGTATGAAGATACAATATTAGTAAGTGAGTAATCTTGACATGAAAATATTTTCTAACATAGTTGGAAATATTATCTTTCTTTATGTGTGGGTTAAAATGTTAAAATCTGATTTCTTCTGTCCAGAAATTCCCTGATATAATTGGAATACTCAAAACTATTGGGATCTTATACCTTTGGTTGATTACTCTCTTTCAATTATATAATTTTAACATAATTCAATCACCAATTAGATTTAGATTTCCTTTCTTTTGCTCTTTCATTTGTTTGTTTTTTCGATGCAGGGTTTCTCTGTAGCTTTGGAGCCTGTCCTGGAACTAGCTCTTGTAGACCAGGCTGGCCTCAAACTCACAGAGATCCGTGTGTCTCTGCCTACCAAGTGTTGGGATTAAAAGCATGCATGCACGACCACCATCCAGTTTACTAATTAGGTTTCTATTCTTACACAACTCTTTATCAAATGATGTCTCCAAAACACATATTCTTCTGACAATATAGAAGGCCACAGGGCAGATTATCAGATTTGAGAATCAATACATACAACCCAGTCCATTTTTCTGGGGGAAAAATCAAATGTTTTGAGTTTAACTTCCTCTTTATCACTTAAATTTATTTTTGAAGGAAAAATTTGATGGATTCCCCTTCGGTCTTATTTTATTTGTATATTTTGGTAGTTTTGTGAAGCATATTCATGTTAGTGTGAGTGAGTGTATGCACTGGCTCTCATAAAATGCACATTTCAAAGGTTATTTGAAAAAGCACTACTATTAAGCTCAAAATCAAAATTCAGATAGAATTTTCTTAGTTGTCTATCAAACTTGCATAGAGTTCATTCAATGATGATTTAGTTCTTTCTGTGGGAAAATCAAGATTTCTCAAGGGACAGCTGAACTTCACTGGATTAACTGGTTCTAAGTGGGGAATAAAATTCTTGCAGCATGTGGCAGACCATTGTCTGTCTTCCAACCAATATTTAAAAGTATTGTAAAATGCAGAGAAGCATCACATTTTAACTTTAAACTTCAATGTATTAGTAGCTTGCTACACAGCTATGACAATGATAGGGAGAAGGACATGTGGACAAGTGTGCTGATTACTGACATTTTCTTTTCAAAAGTCATATCACTAGAAAGCCACTTATTCTGTGCCTTCTTCGGAATTCTTTAAAGTATGAGAACCTAGAAAATCTTTAGATTCCTTCCAGCTCAGGGCAGAAGCTTCCAAAATGCTAAGTTTCTCATCCTAATTTTGTAATTATTTCAAAAACCTTCATTTGTATCCACTAATTACTCTGCACATCAATTTTGTTGACTTCTGAAAATTTTTCTGAATGTATTAATTATAATCGTTCAAAAGCAGAGCAAGCCAGAGCTGGAAAGATGGCTCTTTGGTCGTGAGAACGTCCACTCTTCCAGAGGACCCGGTTTCAACTCCTAGCATCCCCATGGTGACTTGCAATCACCTGCCAGTCTGGTTCCAGGGGACTTGATGACCACTTCTGACCTCAGAGGGTACCAGGCACGCACATAGTGCACAGACATACATGCAGGCAAAGCATTCAGACATTTAAGATAGTAAGTAAATCTCAAAAACTTTTAAAACTAAGAGCAAACCTCTGCTTCTGGAGAAAGTAAAACACACATGATTTTCCCTCATTCTCCCCATGCTCAACTAGGATCCTTGGAAATTACATAAGACAAATGTAAGACAGACGTGAGAGATGGAGAAAAAAAAGACTGACTAGGTAGGGATCCTAGGTTCTAAGCAATGGTACAGGAGTGATTTTCTGTGAGTTTCCTGCACACACACACACACACACACACACACACACACACACACACACACACGTATATGATACTATATCCGTATGCATGAATGTGGTTGATATCACACACACACATATATAAGCACATATGTATCTGATATCACACACATGTATATATTAGATTACATATACACATTTGTATATGATATCATATACACACCTACATATGCACACATGTATATGATGTTAGACACATATGTATGCAATGTCATACACATACACACATATATTTTCTAAATCACATTGTAGAAAAAGAGTTGGCCACTTAAAAAGATCAATTTTATTTAGACAACAACAACAACCCCCTACCAAAGCCTCTTCCCTTTAGCCAGAATATCAAGAAAAGAAAGCTAGCAAGACAGAAAGTATTCAGAACTTCCAGACACACAGAATTGCTGTGACATCCCTCCATTTGTGCCAGCAAAATTACAACAGGGAGCTAGGCTTACCCCTTCATCAGGATAGTCTGAAAGATGCTGCAACTCCAACATCCTCTGGCAGTTTGCTACTAAAGACTTAGCAGGGAATCAGTAGTACCTGCCTTGTGGTGATGAGCCCTCACTGTCTGAGCTACCACTGGAGGTGGATTAGAGACTCAGGAGCCTCACCTTCGCCTTGCAGTAACAATGCCCTACCCCAGCTCTGTGTTGGGCCAGTATCTGTGAGGACTACTATAGCACAGGACTTTCCCATAGTCTCTGTGAGTCAGAGGCTATGCTTCTCTTCTGCCCACTGTGTCAGTGAGGACAAGCCCAGAGCCATAGCAAACTACTCCTTCCCAGACAGGATCACATGACTAGTCTACCCTGAATCCCAGCTGAATCAAGTAATAATAAGGGGAACCTGCCTAAGGTGTCAAGTGGAAAACCCAAACTCTTACCCTCGTTTGCCTGAGATGGATTGATAAACCTTTTGTCCCCGCAGTGATGTCAGAAGATCACTGTAACAGGATTTAAATGAAATTCATAATCTCTTGACATAATACCTCAAGTAACCAAGTTTCTATTTAGAATAACTCATCAGACCACAAGCTAGGAAGATCTCAAACTAAATGAAAATAAAAACATGATTATTGACACCAAGAGGGCAAATATGTTGAATTCTCCCAAAAATAATTTTAAGGTAGTATTATAATGTTGCTTCTGGTATTTTAAGATGGTATACGATGAGTAATTATTAACATTCACAAAGGACAAACTAGAAAGCCTAACTAAAGAAATAGAGCATTTGTGTGGCTACTGAGAAATTCAAACACTCAACATTTAATAATAATTCACATCGAAGATTATTTAAAATATCAGAGCACTGAGAGTGTTGGCATACGCTGGTAATTCTGCACTAGAGAGGCTCATCGAAGAAGATCATGAGGTCTACTCCAGGCTAACATACTTAGTGAGGTGCTTCCAAAGTGGAAAAGAGGGAGGCAGGGAAGGAGTTTGAATAAATCCTAACAAAGACCTAGCCCAGATACATTCAGATCATTCCACTTAGCTGTGCCACATAACATGTTTTTCAGGTTCGCAGAAATCTGTTTCCAGGACGTAGTATGTGTTATACTATGCGTTAAGTCATACAATGAATGTCATCAAGTTCAAGACCAGAAGAATAATGCCAGATTTTGATCACAATGGAATGAACCTGAAAAATTCCCATGTGTATGTATGAATTACAACACATGTGTGAACAATGACGGTGTCAAAGTAGACTCCTTCCATGAGACCTGCCATCGTTTTAAATGTACATAACCTAACCATACTTCAAGAAAATAACCCTTACAATTAATTCCAGCACTTAGAAAAAAGACTTTACAAGAATGATTAGAGCAGAAAATGGAATAAACAAAAAGTTTTTTAAAAAATCACTCAAGCTAAGAGATAGTTTTTGAAAAGATAGCAAAAACTGACCTTTAGCTAGACTCAGAAAATGAAGGTGTTAAAATAATAAAAATCAGAAATAAAAATATGTTATTATTGCTGCTACAGAAATAAAAAAATCACAGGAGATTCTCATAAACAGTTAAATATCAACAAGCAATTTAAAAATGAATACATTATCGGAAACACACAAACTACCTGGTGAACCATGAAGAAATACAAAATCTTAACAAAATTCTAATTAGCATGTACTTTGAATCAATAAATTCAACTTGAAGAAGAAAAGCAATCCAGATGTGGAGCAAGTGAATTTCAGCAAATTTAGAGGCAATTCCAGTCCTTCTCACATTATTCCAACAGAAAATGAGGGAATACTTTTAGATGCAGCTCATGAAGCATTTTTCTGACATCAAAGCTAGTCAAAACAAAGGAAAACTACAGAGTAGGATCCCTGATGAATATAGACAGAAACCCTCTGACAGGTTAATAAGCTAAAAGTAACAACAAGTTAAAGGGATCAGATACCACAACCAAATAAATTTCATCCCAGGGATTTAAAGGTAGCTTAATACATAAAAATCAGTAAATATGATGTATTACCTCAGCAAATTGAGAGTTAAAAGTCACATAAGCATCTTATTAGAGGAAGGACAGACTATGCTTGATGACACTAAACTCTCATTCACATTAAAACGTTTTTATCAATTGAGAGTAGAGGAAGTATAATCAACAATATGGATGAAGACCAATCAATCATCACTTACAGCCTTTCCTAAGATCAGGCATACATATTTACCATGACCACTCTCTCCGCTTCTATCCAACATGACCACTCCGAGCAATCAGGAAAAAGTATCCAGAGAAATACTGAAAGCACCTCCAGATCAGGGTCAGAAAGGAAAAGGTAAAATTAGCCATCGTAACAAATAGAATGGACAGAAAACTCTGGCTTCCCTAAAATAACTGAAGTTAACTCAGTGAAGTTATAAACATAGCAAAACTCAGAAGTATATCTATAGACAAGCAGAGTCTGAAAGGAACTGAGGGAAAGAACTGTGTTTGAAATAGCACCAAAAAGAATAAGTTATCTAGCAATAGACTTAAAGAAGGGAAAGACTGAAAACAGCGAAACACAAAAGCAGTAAAATGTGACAACTATCGGGCATAGCCTTGCTCTTGAACCGAAGAGTTACTACATGAAAGATGTCCATACTACCTCAAGTGATGGATAGATTGCATGTTTTCTCTCTCACATACTGTTTGTTTATTTATTTATTATTTTTGCCCCAGATTGAATGCAGAGCTTCGGGCATGCTATGAACATACTCTGCCACTATGTTGCACTCCTACCTGCTCACTTTCACTTTTTTCCTGTCACAGAACATTAAGACTCACATGGACTAAAAACAGCCAGTCAGTCTCGAATGAAAGGACAAAGCTGGACGCATCAATATCTGATTTCAAAATGTATTATGAAGCTGCACTGATCCTGCCATCAAGACAGTCGTATGGATCGATGAACTAAGAATATAAAGCCCAGGAACAAATGGTCATATGTAGGATTGACTGGCTTTGACAAAGCTACCATGAAATCACAACGAGAAGACAGTATTTCCAACAGACATCCTTGGGAAAGCTTGATATTCACACACAAAGAATGAAATTGGTCTCACATTATACATAAAAATCAAGCGA
Source organism: Ondatra zibethicus (assembly GCA_004026605.1). Lineage (NCBI taxonomy): Eukaryota > Metazoa > Chordata > Mammalia > Rodentia > Cricetidae > Ondatra > Ondatra zibethicus. The sequence continues at coordinate 8,778 of PVIU01029685.1, forward strand.
AAAATTGAATAAAGATTTAAATGAAAGACATGCTGCAGTACAATTAAAAGACAATATGATAGAAAATGTTCACAATATTTTTTTACATTGATTTCATGGATCCTGTTATAGAGGAAGGCAATAACAACCTGAAATAAACATATGAGATTATCTCCAATTACAAAGCTTCTGCACAGACAATGAAACACTTCACATATGGAAACCACACTTGTGGAGTGAGAAAAATGTTTGCAAACTATATACATAAGGGATGAATCATCATATATATAAAGGACTACAACTCATTAACTAAAATGATATCTTCCTTTTAAAACTTAGTCAAAGATTTGAATAGAGGTTTCTCCAATGAAAACACTCACTGTGTCAACAATATATGAAAAATGCTTTTATCACCAATCATCACATGAATATAAATCAACACAATAAAATATTGAATTTTATACATATGTAAACACACACACATGTTCCTGAAAATGAATGAAAATAAAAACACAGGATCTAAAATGTGTGGATGGTTTTTACAACAGTACTGTAGGGAGTTCACAATGCTATGCTCTTTTATTAAAATTGAGGAAACATCCAAAAAAGAAACCCACAATTTTAGATGCCTACATATTTTTATTTATTTATCTCTCATATATTACATCCTGAACACAGTCTCCCCTTCCTCCACTCCTCCCACACTCTCTTTTACCCTTCCCCTCTCCCTGAGATCCACTGTTTCTCCATTTTCCTTCAGAAAAGAACAGGCCTCCCAGGGATATCAACCAAACACAGTGTAACAAGTTACAACAGGACTAGACACATACCCTCATATCAAAGATGGACAAAGCAACTCAATAGAAGGAAAAGGGTCCCAAAAGATAAATTTAGATTTACTAAAATATTCTTATCACCCTATTGCAATTTAAAGGACTTTGCGCAAAGCCACTCAGTTGAGTCTACAGCTATCTCCTTTGCCATCTTAAACTCTGGGTCAAATATCTGCATAACTACACATATCTTATTCATTTAAGAACTGGCTGTCTGAAATCTGGTAATGCGGGTTGGTTTGCCTGAAACTTTGTGTGCTGTTTCATTCCCCAGGCTGAAGACAAGAGTGATGTGTTCTTTTCCTTTTTAAGTTTTCCCGAAACATCACATCTTGGAGGCATATGAACCTGTGATGAGAACTCAGGGTGTCTTCGCCGCAGCACGAATCATTACAACTTGACAAGTCCCTACAAAGCAGTAGTGATTTTGTGATGAGTAGCAAATTGCTCCCTCAAGCAATCAAACTTTCTCTGGAGTAAGCTAGTCCTCCTATAGACTGATCTGAGATAACAATAGGAAGCTCCATCAAGACTGTTGGAGGAGGCAGCTATGAAAATCCCTTGCCTTCATCCTTAATTCTTCCATACATATTCCTAAAGGTCACCTTGGTGTTCAAAGGATGTGGCATAGGATGTTTGTCCCTTGTTTCTTCCCTGATGGTCACATTGAATAATAAATCCTTCCTTCAGGAAATGGAGGAGCAGTGGATCTGGGGGAGAGGGGATATGGGGGGCTGGGAAGAGGGGAGAGAGGGGAGGCTGTGGTCTGTATGTATTGTATGAGAGAAGAATAAAGAAAAAAAATCCTTCCTTGCTTCATAGCAGTTTCATGTTTCTAATTGGCAGAGTGGCCTGCTAATTTTCCCCCAATAAAAGGTCAGATCCCTGCACTGGGACTCTGGGAACACTATAAATTGCTAACAATTTGCAGCAAAACTTAATGGGGTCAGCCATTGTAGGATGTTGAAATCTAAGTTCATCTATCAAAATGAAAATGAGCTAATGGCACTGACTGTTGAAGAATGTTTTGTAGTATACTATTAAAATATCTGTGTGTCCTATCTATCTCTCTATCTCTTTATCTATCTGTCTGTCTGTCTGTCTATCTATCTATCTGTCCATGCTATATCCATCCATCTACCTATCTGTATTTGGTTCTTTTCTGTTGCTGCAATATATAGAATACCTGAACAAAAACCAAAGCTTAGTGGAGAAGTGGCATATTTAGCCTCCCATTTTCAGATGCCTCCTGTTTGCACACAGTTCAAGAATGGAGTCTTGTGGAGAGAATTCTAAATATTCTTGAGAAAACTTCAAGTAACCCAGGCAAAAGCCTTTGAACATGAATTGTTCTTGGATTATTCTTTTGTGCCCTTCTCAGGTGTAGATGGCAGGAATGAGTTTACCTCAGATTATCCGTTACAACTGGCTATTGCTATTTGTTAATATGCCTCTGTGGAAAAACATGTTTTCACCACATGCAGGTTGCCCATCACTGGCAGCTCGCCTGCCAAGTGTGGCTTGCTTTTATGATTGGATACTTTACTCATGTGGCTCCACTTAACCCTCCACAAATAAATTGTCTGATGCTCTGAATAAAGCTGGCTATTGCGTGAGACTTTAGTCTCCTTCATCTATCAACTTCATTTTCTTAGGTCCCACAACCTCTAGAGCAGTACAGGCTCCCATGGCAGCATTCAGTGTCATGAGACTGCTCTGGTGGTCAGGGAGCAGAGAAAGTAAACAGAAAATGGGGCAAAGCAATAAAACCTCCAGGCCCATCTCCAAGTGATGCCCTTCCTCCAGCAAAGCCTGACTCCTAACGGTTCTATAACCTTCCCAAACAACACCTTTAACTCAGAAGCAAGTGTTTAAATATATGAACCTATGGAGGATGCTGTCTATTCAAAACACAACAATGTTTATATTGTTCTATTCTATGTACAAGACAGCATGTTTTATGTTAAAGATGAATCAAATACTGTTGCCACTAGTAAACTATATGAATAGAGTAGATAGGACATTTATTCTTTACTGAAATAAGTTTTCTAAGAATTTCAAAAAACTTCAATTGTGACTAAATAGTCAAAAAAGCAAAACCAGTCTCAAGCATCACTCCACCAACGTTTTAGAGGTTAGTAAAGAAATAGCAGGTTATGTGGGAGCACCTGCTAGCAATCCCAACAGCTATGAAGCACTAGTCCAGGACTGTAGATTTCAAGTCAGCCTGGGCCACAGAATGAGACCCTGTCTAAAAAACACAAGGGATGGAGAAATTTCTCAGTTGTAGTGCACTTACCTAGAATAAAGCAAGGTCACAATTTAATACCGAGCACTGCAAATAAAAAGGAAATCATGGAATATTTATTCTCCAAATAGTATGCTTCCTCTGTTAAAATAGGAGTCTCTGACTTATATAGCTACTCTTAAAAGCCATTTTTTTTACAGTAGAATTCTTTTAAATTTTTACGGTTGTTCATTTATTTATTCTCTCTCTCTCTCTCTCTCTCTCTCTCTCTCTGTGTGTGTGTGTGTGTGTGTGTGTGTACGTGTGTACAGCAAGTTTGTGAAGATCAGAACAACTTGCTAGAATTGGTTCCCTCCTACAATGTGGGTTCTGTGGGTTGAACCTTGTCAGCAGCTATCCCTCCCCTTTGAGTCATCTCCCTGGCCTCTTGCAACAGAATTACATATGATAATGCAGTGGTAGGAAAAACATGATTTAGGTAAAAGGTTTTCTATAACTTAGATAGACTTGGTACATTTTAATACAGCAAACCATTTCCACTCCACGTAGTTGTTGCTGGTAAGTGTTGTTTTCTCAAAGGCACTCTTCTGCCTTTCAACAAAATAAATTCTTAACATGAGGATTTCTTTAACACCAAGAAAAATTATGCTGTCAGCATTTGTATCCCTTAGGATACCTGAGTCAAAGCCTTAAAATTATTATATATTTAATAAATATTGACCAAAGAAGCTAATGAATGAACTAGTGATCACTTAATATGTTTTTATATAACTAACCTGGAGCCACACCCATGCTTGGATATTCCAAAAGGCAAGGTGCAACAATTGCAATCAGTTAAATTTTGAAGGAAGAACTAATAAGCATTGAAATAGTAGAGGAAACACCATTTGCTGCAAACAATGTGTGTGTTGCTTTGATCCTCCTAACCATGCCATGATAAGATAAAGCTGATACCCCTGAATCCATCTTGTATCTGAATACTCCAGCACTCAGGGAGAAAATTACTCTGGAGTCTAGGAACTCTCTTAATTCCTCCATTTATCCAGGTTAATGGTTCCTTGTTCTGTTATCTCCTGGTGGAAGAACAAGCAAGCACCCGTGGAGAGACAACCCAGACTTTGTCTCAGAAACTCCCTTGGCCATTATCCTCTGGTGCAACAAGGGTACTAACCCTGCCCCCAAAGCAGAACCTCCTGACTGGATCACCTCCTAAGAAGCCACCTCTCCAACACACCTCAATGCTGGTTAATTTTCTCATGTGCTTTAGAGGAGACTTTGAAACCACAAGTTCCCTTAAATGAGTATTTTAAACTTTAAACAAGCGGGTTCCTATGCTTTCAGTGAGACTTGGAGATTGTTGATCTGGCCAGCTCCTTAGGCACTTCATACTCACCGCTGATGCTTAGTAGGTGCTTTCAGAGGAACTCTCTGTAGGCTCTGAAAGTCAGATGTGCAACTTTTAAGTCTTTAGGAAGAATTGACCAACTTTTTTATTTTTTTTTAAAAGAAAACAATCTTTTTTTCATTTTACATACCAATCCCAGTTCCCACTCCCTCCCCTCCTTCCATTCCCTCCACCTTCCTCCTCACCCCTGCCCCCATCCACTCCTCAGAGAGGGCAAGGCGCATTGTTTTGGGGAAGGTCCAAGGCCCTCCCTCCTATATCTAGGCTGAGCAAGGTATCCATCCAAAGAGAGTGGGTTCCCAAAAAGCCAGTACAAGCAGTAGGGATAAATCCCGGTGCCATTGCCAGTGGCCCCGCAGTTGACCTCAGTCATACAATTGTCACTCACATTCAGAGGGTCCAGTTTGGTCTTATGCTGTTCCTTCCCTGTCTGGCTGAAGTTGGTGAGCTCCCATTAGCTCAGGTAAACTGTTTCAGTGGGTGTCCCCATCATGGTCTTGACCTCTTTGGTCATATTCTCACTCCTCCCACTCTTCAACTGGGATTTGCTAGCTCAACTCAGTGCTCCACTGCGGGTCTCTGCCTGTTTCCATCAGTTGCTGGATGAGGGTTCTATGGTGACATTTAAGATATTCATCAACTGACTACAGGGCAAGGCCAGTTCGGACACCCTCTCCACTATTACTATGCTAAACATTCTCATTGTAATGAAAAGAAAAAATTCTTAGGGACACTGTCATTTTTAAACTTCTGGTATTTTCGATAGCACTAGTGATTATGGTTGACATTTATTTCAGACCTATCAGAACATTAAAGTATATCATTGCTTATATCCCACAATGTACTTTGAAGGTAAACTTTCACTTCCATATCCAATTTACATAGAGAAATTAAGGCTTGGGCAGATTAAGCAATCCTCCGAGACCATGTAGGAAGCAAGTGTAGAGATGTCCAAAGCAGCAGCTGTGTTCAGAGCCCTCACCTTTCACTGGCTACCAGCTGTCCTGACTGATCTCAGAGGATTAGCTGGTAACCTACTGATTACACGGACTTCATGGTGTCAAAGACAACATAAAGCCATCAACAGGAAATGTCTCCAAACTGGCAGTAGCATCTTGCAAAAGAGGCAATGTTACTCTTCCAATGGCCAAACAGTGTTAAGGACAAGCAGCCATGTGGAAAAGGCGCAGGGTTCTCCTCCAACCTTATTGAAATTTAAGCTTCCAGCCTTCTGGAGTGCATAATAACTACTAGGAGGCTTTCCAAATTTTTCAAGCATGTGTACTGGAGCCACTAAGGGTTCTGATGAACTAGGCCAGCCTGATGATTTGAGATAATCGACATTTTTTTTTAAAGCAGCCTAAAACATGTACCGAAGACCACCGCTGACCTCTTTGAAAAATACAGATTTCTATTTCTTTTCACCTTTGACTCCCAACGCTACTTGTCTCTACCCTTAAAACTGCTCCCTGTAAGTAAACTGCTTAATTAAAAGCTTGGCGATTTTTGTACGAACAAACAACAGGCATTATTTTTGAGAGACAAGCCAAGAGTAAAACCAAGCTCCCAAGTGTATATCCATGCTCAGATCTCATACCTACTATGACCTGATGGATAAGAAACGTCGAGGTGCTACGAAGAAAATTCTACAGAAGAGACCATTTCTGGAACTCAGGAAAATATAATTTTGAAAAGCACCACCATTTTTTGCTTTTATTATGAAGTCACCCTGATGGTTAGGAAGTGACTAAAGCTTGGAGTGGCACTTGTTAAAGGGAGTTGAGTTGGCAGCAGTAATGCTTGCCCTTAGGTATAGTTGGAACAGTGATTCCCGTAACTGGGTGTGCACCTGGCACCTTACTTCCTTAAAGGGTGGAAACTTCACTTGACACTGTTAGTTCAGACGCATCACAAATTTTTGCCACTTGAATTTGTTTTTTTTTCTTTGCTCTCTCTTTCTCTCTTTTTAGTATTTTGTTTGTTTTTTGCTTGTTTGCTTTTTGAGACAGGATTTCTCTGTGTAGCCCTGGCTGTCCTGGAACTCATTTTGTAGATCAGGTTGACCTTAAACTAAGAGATCTGCCCGCCTCTGCCTCTGCCTCCGCCTCTGCCTCCGCCTCTGCCTCCTGAGCACTGGCTTAGAGTTTTCTTAGTCGGAAAACTTTTTCATTACTCTAAAACTGTGAAATCAGGTGTCAATACCCGAGAAAAGAGAATGTAATGAGTTCTTGGAGAATCTGACATCCCCAGAATTCTCCAGAAAACCAAGTGTTCCCTAAAATTTCTTTCTAACCACTAAATATTTAATTCCAAATTATGTCTGAACAGTAAAAGAAACTGACTGTGCATCATTAGAGAAAATAGCAGCATGTTAGTGTTTTTCTTTTTCTGAAAAAAATTAAGCGCATATCATAGTATCTAAATAATTAGGAAGAGTTGAGATTTCACGGTCTTTTCAAAGATGCCACACTGTTTCTCTTGGAATGGGACTTTTAGATTTGGGTAAACAAGTTTGGAAGGCAGTGGGGGGCTTCTGAAATCATATGCTATTGTCTGAATGTGTGAATTATTTTGGGGACAAGGCCCTTTTTTAAACCAAATAATAAGGAAGGTTCTTTTACTCAAGAAAGTTTAGTAACTATAATCTCAAATAAGAGATAAATTAATATCTAACAAGTTACTCATTCAAAACATGAAGTTTCTAGGATTTTCATGAGTTAATGACACAACACAGAATTTCTTTTTATTGATTTCTTTTTACTTATTGTTCTGATTACATATTGGCAAGTGGCTGCAAATGTCTGTATCATAATAATTATTGTTATAGCATTTTAATGCAAGGTACACAGGCCAAATCAAGTTCACGAACCCACCCATGCCTTACACATTTGGCATCTGTGGTGACAAAGTCTGAAATCTACCCTCTCTGTGGCATGTACTTTACTCAACCATTGCAGTACTAAAGACTATAACTATGATGTACATACTTAACATTTCCACAGCATATACATTCCAAAATCTTCCCCTCTGTCATTATACCTCTATTGCAGAGGATCCCTTACTAACACTTCTGCTTTTGTTCACTTGTTTAAGTACATAGCCTTCTTGATTAACATGACAACTCTTAAGCGTGCTCTTATCCTTTTCTGTAGCCAGCATCTGAAATTTCCAAGTGAAAAAATGTCACTTGTGGCACAGAAGGGTACTTCTAACCAGGAACTTAATGAGCCGGCAGATAATTCTCAAAAATTAAATAGGAATATAAAAACTATAATATATATCATGTAAGTTCCCATATAATCTCTCTGTAATTAAAGGAACATGTCAAGACCCTATACCATGACACAGGGATTCTTTCTCCATTTGAAATAAATGGCTATTTCCATTTTCTTGTGTCTTCTTCAATTTCTTTCTTCAAAGATTTAAAGTTCTTGTTATAAAAGTCTTCCCCTTGTGTGGTTAGAGTTACTCTGAGATATTTTATGCCATTTGTGGCTATTGTGAAGGGTGTTGATTCTCTGATTTCTTCCTTAGTCCTTTTATCATCTGTGTACAGAAGGGCTACTGATTATTTTGAGTTAATCTTGTATCCTGCTACATTGCTGAATGTGTTTATGAGTTGTAGAAGTTACTTAGTAGAATTTTTGGGATACACTTATGTAAACTATCATATCATCAGCAAACAGTGAGAGTTTGACTTCTTCTTTGCCAATTTGTATCCCCTTGATCTCTCTTTGGTGTCTTATTGCTCTAGCTAGGCCCTCAAGAACTATATTGAATAGGTATGGAGAGAGTGGACAACCTTGTCTTGTTCCTGATTTCAGTGGAATCGCTGGGAGTTTCTCTCCATTTAGTTTGATGTTGGCTGTTGGCTTGCTGTATATTGCCTTAATTATGTTTAGGTATGTTCCTTGTATCCCTGCTCTCTCCAAGACTTTTACCATGAAGGGATGTTGTATTTTGTCAAA
>PVIU01029686.1:0-17191 GCA_004026605.1 Ondatra zibethicus
AGCTTTAACTTTGTTTTATAAGATTTTTGGCCTGCAGACATTCTTTAACATACATAATTCCATAGAGAAATACACAAAGTATTAATTCTATTATTTATCTTCTTCCTCACAGATTTCCAAAGTAAAATGTGCTATGTGTACTTGTTAAAAATAGCCACTAGCAAGCTTGTAATGTACATTATGGATAATGGTGGCTGACAGGTTAGTCAAGCATGAAGAGAAGCCCATGAGGCAAGAGAGAGGTAAGGAAATGCAAAGGAGAAGCACAGAAGCTGCACAGCCAGCACACTGTGTCCTCCCTTCCCACAGATGCTCGGGGTGTTATAATACTTAGAGCTAGAGTCCTGCCCAATAACCTCCTATTCTCCTTGTTTACTGATGGAAAAAGCCAGTCTGTCCAGCATTTACAACACAGAAGCTCTGTGTCTGCCAAGGAAAGCATAAAGGAACTGTATTCACCTTTTCTTTCCTATTCTTTTGTAAGAAGCTTACATATGTGCATGTACATACACATACACACACACACGCATGCATGTGTACACATACACAGTTGAATTTTTTGCATAGCATTTACTTATTGTTCTTTTCAAAAATTTTTAATCATTAGCAGGCTTTTGTTACCCTTGCTTCCTTCTTTCCAATTTTCTCTCCTAACTTCCTAGTATCAAGTAATGCACCAGTTTTTCCACAGTCCCTATTTCCCAGATTACAGTCCCATTATATTCACTAAATGAGCTTTCTTAGGAGAAAGTAAGTATATTTCTAAAATGACAAAATAATGTATTGTATCCTGAATTTTTTTCCAGCAATGTAATCTATGAATTCTGTGTGTGTTAACTCTGCTATTGTGCTATATGTAAATGTAGATACAATTGCAACTCAAAACATAGTAAGTCAAGAAAACAGTGAACACAAAATTTCCTAGAGAATCCAAATTGATTAATTTTGTTTACTGTGGTCACAGATTGAGACATGATCTACTAAAATGTATAATAAAAGCCTACTCGGTTAAAAAGGACTATGTGCCTAAAGCAATCTCTTGGGCTTTATCTTAGGTCTCTAATGCTATGATAATCACCATGATCAAAAGCCACTTGGCAAGGAAGGGGTTCATTTCTGGGTCACACTCCATCACTGAAAGAAGCCAAAGCAGGAGCTCCAGGCAGAGGCTTGGAGGCAGGAACTGAACGGGAAACTGGGGAGCAATGCTGCTTACTGCCTTGCTTCTCCTGCCTTGCTCATCCTGCTTTCTCGCACAACTCAGGACTACTCTGCCCTTTTACAATAATTATTAATCAAAACAATATTTTACAGACTTATTTATAAGCCAATTTTGTAGGAATGTTTTACCAATTGGGTTTCCCTCTTCACCTTCCCTCTAGCTTGCGTCAAGTTATCAAAAAACTAGCCAGGACAGGCTTCTTCTGTGGACACTGTCTCCAGGATGTCACGTGCTAAGCCCGTCTTGAAGTCAGAGCAGCAGTGACTGTTGTCTCACTCACAATACCCTCACCTGAGACTGCAGCCACTCCCTCCTTCCTTCACCCTGTAGCTTCCTTTATCCTGCCTCAGTTATTCACTCTCTTGGGAGGTGCTAAAGTGTGCAGGACCTGGTTCCCTGGAGAGGCGTCCCAATTATGCACCTTTCAAGTGACTCACTCATGTTGCCAGGACCTTTACTGTGATGCAGCTGTTTGGGGCCACATGAGCTTTTGACAGTCATAGTTTTACCCATGTTCCTGTGAGTAATTCTACTAAACTCATTGGTGCCCGAGATGGACTTGGATGGAATGGTTATTTTTTTCTCATCTACGCTTTGCCATATCAAGAGTGAGTAGGCATTTGTTCACATCTCCATAGTAAAGTCATGTGATATTTGACGCCTGAGGAGGAAATTAACAGAATGGCAATGAGGTGTGAGAATGGAAGTTGCACTGCCCTTGTTATGTGTGATAAAGATGGAAGGCTAAGCTCTCTGCACGTGGAGATTCCGTGGAGGCAAGCTGCCTGATCTGTGTCATTCGAGTGATATGGAATGCCAGGCCTACTTGCTATATAGTAAGAGCGGAATTGCCCCTGCTCTGGGAGATTTCACATGCAGCCGAGGCAGAGGAAATGTCAGGGTAGGAAGTGTGTGAGGGAAACACCGCTGAGGCCATCTCCCTCTGCTCTGGGTGTTGGGGCGCTGCCCCCACTTGATGAGAAAGTAGGTGGTGTGGAAGAGAAGCTGTGGCCCAAGCTGTGTTGCCCTGTGATGGGTGATGAAATATGTGAGTGAGGTTTGTCTGTCCAGATAAGAGGAGAACATGAGAAAACAGACCCTATAGTTACATCCTCTGTGTTAGCCTCTGATGTGACAGACAAATTGGAAATGGAAAAGGTAAGATGGAATAAGTGCCTGTCATTTCTCATGGTGGGGAACTGGCAGCTAAGGAACAGAGAAATAAAGATGACCTCTATGTGAAATAGTTCTTCCATGATCCAGACCTTGTAATCTTTGGGAAGAATTGAAGAGTAAGGAGGGATAAAAATGTGGTGGAAATCAAAAGGAAGTGGGCAGACATTGCAGAGGTGATAAGTGCTGCTGAGTTCACTGGACCAGATGCAACTGCACTCCCCTGAAGGTGAAGACAGAGGCTGACTGGGGGACCTCGGGACTCAGGTGGCAATTTGTGAATTTGCTGAGCCCTGGGGTAGGTCACGGGTTTTATGAGGTAGGAAAGGTGATAGGCAGTTCTTAGTGCCTTAGAATGTCATTCTGGTCCATGAAATGCTAAAATAGACAAGAGGGAAGAGGAGGGGGGTACAGCTAGTTAAGTCCTGTCTCTGTCACTCAACAGGAAATGTGACAAGATCTTTGTCAAGATGAACTTCCTAAGGTGAAAAATGACAGAAAGCTAAATGCTGAGCCTCTGACCTTCATTAAGGCTTAGGGACTGAAGCCAGGAAAATGGAAGTGGCCCCTACTGTGCTCACAGATATGAAGACAGAAACCTTTCTAGACACTTCCATAACCAGTTTTCAAGGTTTCCTGTCAGTAAGAACCATTCAGTGTGACTAGAGGTCTCACAGTTAATTGCATGCTCATTGATCTCCTACTAACACATAGTGTTTGTGCTTAGACAGGTGACTAGGATAGGTGTGCCTTGGTTCCTAGAGGCCCCCATGAGTATCAGTAGCCATAGGTGCCAGTGATTCTTGTGAACCTGGTAGTAGATGCCAGTGATCCACAGAGAGAGAGAGAGAGGTTAAAATGACAGTGTTTCCTGTGAGTGAGCAGTTATGGCCCAGCCTCCAACTGCACAGTGCCCATTTCTCTCTACAAGAAAGTTTGCTAGGCTGAACATTGTTTCCTCAGTCAAGTGTCCTGTCACTAGCCCAGTGTTGCAATGTAAACTGCTGAAGGACTGGTATGAAGCCCATCAGACCTTTAAAAGGTGGAGTGGATACAACAAGCAAGATTGAAGCCCCGCTCCCCTTTACCACTAGGGAGCCCTGTGGGGATGCACAGTGGCCCATTGCAGTATCCTAGGGTGAGGGAATAGGATGACTGATGGAAAACAGTTATGGGACACACAAAGAAAATTCATCTCATCTACACAGATATACCCAACATTGCTGTTTTGAAGATAAAACAATAATACAGGCAACAAAATCTTTCCATGCTATATTGGACCTTGCTAATAATGTATATTGCTAGGTTTCTCCTAAGCCACAGACTCCCAAGACCAACTGACATTTGTTCAGAATGGACTGCTCTGAGCCTTCAGAGACCTTGCTTACCCTTTATAAGAAATATTTAATTTTATAACAGTAACCCTGAATACCTTATGGGATTATGAAATCATTTGGAAGATGAACAAGCATATCTAACTGGGTAAAAATGTGGAATCAGTCTAATCAATGTGCACAAGTCAGGCATAACTGAAATTCTCACAAGTCCTATAGCCACCACCACCTATGTATAAACTTTGGGAGACAGTGTAGGAGGAGAGCCCACTTGTTCATCCCAGGCCCCTGGCTAGCTTAGACATGAAATAATCACACAGGAACTTTATTAATTAGATCACTGCTTGGCCCATTAGCTCTAGCTTCTTATTGGCTAACTCTTACATCTTAATTTAACCCATCTCCATTAATCTGTGTATCACCGTGCTGCAGTGGCTTACCGGCAAAATTTTAGCACGTCTATTTCCAGCGGCAGATCCATGGTTTCCCCTGACTCCACCCTTCTTTCTCCCAGCATTCAGTCCTGTCCTCCCTGCCTACCTAAGTTTGCCCTATCAACAGGCCAAGGCAGTTTCTTTATTTATTAATGGTAATCACAGCACACAGAGGGGACTCCTATATCAACAGAGGGCCCCTAGAAGGCTCTAGAAGCAAGCCTCAAGCCATGCCACCCCTAATGGATGTCCTGACAGCACATTTAGTGGGGTGTAGAATATTGATTATCAAGTGTTGTTCATGATAGATAGACAACATATTACCAAGGAAAATCTACAATAGCCTATGCTTGTAAATGAAAATAAAAAGGTGTAAAGTGGTTAAATGCAGAAAGTATCATCCATCATTTATCAAAAAGCACTTTTCAAAGTCATAAGGTTAATTAATAAAGTCTCCATGCCAGGACTGGGCTTCCCATTAGGGAGATTTATCATTACCGATAGCCTAAGTAGATTCAGAATCACCTAGGAGACACACCTCTGGGCATATCTGCAAGGACATTTCCATAAATGTTTAACTGAAGTGTGAAGATTCACAATGAATGTCTGACACCATTATCTGGGCAGTATACCTAAATTACATCCAAAGGAGAAAGTGAGTGGAGCATTCCTCTCTCTCTCTCTCTCTCTCTCTCTCTCTCTCTCTCTCTCTCTCTCTCTCCTGTAGACTCAGTGTAAACAGTATCCCATGCTCTCAGCAGCAGAGCTAGATCCACTTTCTTTGTTCCATTTTCCGTGTCATGATGGGTTGGTTGCCCTCTCAAACTGTGAGCTGAGATGAGCCTTTACTTCCTTCTATAAGTTGTTTCTGACAGATATTTTTTCAACAAGAAAGGAAAAGCCACTAACAGAACCCCACTGAGATGTCAACTAGAGGGATACTGAGAACTTTCACAAGTACATGCTGTTGTCACTGCTGCTAGTAGCATACCAAAATTTGAGGATGAACTCCTATTGCTGGACATAAAGAAATTGAGCTGAGACTTGTTATAGGAGAGCCGCTTGCTAGTTCCTGGCTGCTCAGCCCTGAAATAATCACACAGAAACCATATTACTTGCAATACTGTTTGGCCAATAGCTTAAATGTATTTCTGGTTCACTCTTATATCCTAAACTAGCCCATCTCCATTAGTCTGTGTATTGTCATGAGGCTTTGGCTTACCGTGTAAAGTTCGGGTGTCTGTCTTTTATGGGGCTACATGGTTTATCTCTGCCTCCGCCTCCTTTCTCCCGGCATTCAGTTTAGTTTTTCCTGTCTGGCTCCACTCTACCCTATCACAGGCCAAGGCAGAGTCTTTATTAACCAATGGTATTCACAGAATACAGAGGGTGATCCCACATCAGGAACTGAGTTAATAAAAAAACAAAACCTCCCTTGTGGTTGACTTCCCTATATTAGAAGATTCTGTGAAGATTGTTGTGGGAGAACTGAAGTCGATGTCCTGTTCACCTATGTCCAAGGCATAACTTTTTAATGTCATCAACACTGCAGGAAAAATGTGTTTGCAGGTACACTTCTGGAATAACTGTTATGGGTATATTAGATGACTGTCTTTCAATTACATTTAAGGCCCACTTTATGGGAGAGAGCACATACTTAGCAATTAAAATAAAAACCTATGGCCATATCCCCTAGTGAAATGCTCCTGCTATTGTTCTACTAAATGTGTGAGATGTGACTGTCAATTTTCCCAGAGTGTTTGTGTTTATATGCCCATACATTTTAGCTGCTGTTGGCCTTATCCAAAAAAAGCTTCTTTTGGAAGTGAGAGGAAATTACTTTGAAAAATAATAAATGGTTGAATTGCCTAGTATAACTATTCCTGTGTGATAGTAATGATCTGCCCTGTAGGGGAGAGAAAATAATCACACATCTATATTATATCCTCTGAGGCTGAGGAAACAGGAACCTAAAAGCAGAGCGAAAGAAGGGATGGAGTGTTGTGTAACCCTACTCTCTGGGCATCACATGGCTACTGCCTTATTGAAACCAGAACAGCAGTGTTGATCCACAAGTCAGTCCCTCACCTTATAGTCTGGCCAGTCATTGTCTCCTGCACCTCCCCTAATTGAATGTGATCTTTCCTCCACTTCATGAGGTGTTGGGAGATATTATCAGCTAAAGTACATTGGAAGAGGTAACCCCACCTATGTAGCTTTGGGTAGATCATCTATGTTATAGTGGGACTAAGGAATATAGAATGTGTGATAGATGAATGCAATCCTCTCATTAGTAGCAATCATGTGACCAATGGCAGGAGTGAGAACTTTTAGCTGCACTTCCTTGTGTTGTTGCTGATCTTTAGTAGTGTGAATGTAAACCAGGTACACAATGTTAGCCCATTTCCCTATTATTCAACATAGATACCATGAGCTGATGACAGAGATCTGTCACTGTGTCATAAGTCACAAGATGTCAGAGGAAGGGTGAGGCTTTCAGGGTCTTCTCTTTCTTTGCTGAAGAGAGCAGTATATGGCTTGGTTTGTATGCAGGTTTATTGAATATCATTCAGTGGAACAGGATGTACTCTTGCCACTAGTTGAAGATTTAATAAGGTTTAAAGATGTATTTATTGTTCACACTGATAAAAATAGACTGTGAGGTCAGTTTTGAAGGTCAGCTTGCCTAGGTTATATCTGGTTATTCAGTTGAACACTAATCTCAGAGAGCTGCTCAGGTGTATCTAGGAGAAAAAGGAAGAGATGAGAGATCTCTCACCTTTCACTCAATTTTACTACAAAGTTAAAATTTTTTCCAAAACTCAAAGTCCAGTTTCAAAATAGAAAAGTTTCTTGAGACTTTACCACTGCAATATGAGTGTGAAGAACACAAACAAAGGTGTGACCTTGTTAAAACAAGGGGAAGCTGGGCCCATCATTTATCACCATAGAATGTCCTGAACTCGATGAATTGAGATATAGCCAAACCCACCGAAATCCATACCACCAGAAACTGCACTATTAATTCCTATACTTGTTATCAAAAGACAATGAATTACTTTCCTTGACAAACTTGATATCAAAAAACAATTAAAATGTCCACCAAGCAAGTAACTTCTAACTACATGATCAAAACCAAAGGCCAACTCAATAAAATAGACTTCATTAATAGTGCATTAGGTTGTGACCTGAATGTATATCAAGCTCCACATTAACACTGCATAGCTAACCTAATAAAGTGGTGCCAATATGGCACACTATTTTTAAATGTCCAATATACTTTCGAGAGAAAACTTCCACAAAGGAGCCACTCTACTTGCTGGAATTACATTTCAGTAGAAGTAGAAACTTGACAGATTTGCAGTGCTGGCAGAACATGACATTTACAACAAAATGAATTTTTGTTTTGATGAAGGAAGTACATTGAATATTTTAGTTTAGTAACCACAGTGTCAAAGAACTGATTATTTCTTTACGGAAAAGAGGGCCTACCGGAGCTGAGCTGCCAACACCCAGACTCCGCATAATGCATATGAGACAGTTTGTCCCAGTATCAAGCACAGATGAGTAAGGAAGCCAAATGTTTATAAGACTTTTCAATTTCCAGCATTTCCAAAGGAATACACATCACAGATCCTTACATCACTGAGCTCTAACTCACTGAACTCCTTTTCCATTGTAGGTCCAGTCCAGGAAAAAAAATCTTTCACTTACATCTAATGACAGTTTAAATGGCACCACCTTCAACAAACAAAGTCACATTCTACTACAGACAAAGATGTAGCAGTGGACTGAGAAAGAACAATAGTTATTTAATTGATGTGTAGAGTCTTCCGGTTTTCTAGACAGCAGTTTATGTTTTAAAATCAAGCAAAAAGAGTATTTACCCTTCTTCCCAGACATTTATTAATTTTGATTTCTATACTTACAACTCAGGTCAAATGTGTTCACAAGATGGGCAGAGCATAATCCATTAGAGCAAAGTGAAGAAAATTGGTTAACTTCTTGTTCTAGTTATTGAAGCTGGGTGATCAGCTACCACAAACAGCGTTAGGGAAAAAAAGGCAAAAATTCTTCTAGCCCATGAATGGACGATTCACGCTGGTTTGACTGTTCAGATTGTCTATATGCTAGACAGCTTTAGCTGAGATGATGGAAGATGGATTGAAAAGTAACCTTCAAAAGATTCTAAAGTTCTAGACTTGGCAGTTCACATCTGTCAAATGGGATATTAACAAGAGCATGTACACATGGCCTCCCAGTACAGTGATGGGAATCTGAGAGGAAATAAAAATGAGAGAGAAGGGGAGAAAGAGAAAGGAGAAAGGGAAGGAGATAAATAGAAAGGATGAACAGACAACAAGAAAGGAGAGAGAGAGGGAGAGAAGGAGGAAGAGAGGTGAGGAGAGGCAGAATTCAGGGATGAAGCTCTGTTGCCTTGCAACCTTCACAAGGTTCTGTAAAACAAGAAAGATGCAGACTGTGCCTCTTCAGAAAGAGGGACAAGTGTCTGGAAGTGTGCTGTCATAACCACCTTCAAAAACTGAACTGATCTAACTTCCTTTTGTAGTTACTTTCCTGGGGGACAAAAGGTACAGTTTAGAAAGGGGAGTAGAGAAATGCGGAAAAATTCAGGGAAAGAGAATAAACTAAAGTGGAATATATATATATGTGTGTGTGTGTATATATATATATATATATGTATATATATATATATATCCCACATGGAAGATAATTATTTTGTAAGCTTTAAAAATAAAATAAAAAGAAGGTCTTCAATGATGACAAATAAAGAAACTTGCTGATTATTCTTCCTAATCTATGATATATAGCTCAGTATCATGATCTTTCTGCGTTTGGCACTTAGGATAATGGCTGACCTGCTACCTGCTAGCTATGAGTAGTGAATCATGAGGGAGAAAAATAACAAGAGCTTTGGAGAAACATACTCTCACTTCTTCTTTCATTTCAAACCAGTAGTGATGCAAACAGTCTGAGTTCCTGTCCTCAATGTGTGTGTGTGTGTTATATAATATATATTATATTTATTATATACATATATTGCATATTACATCTAATTTAACAAAAAAGTACTCCTCATAGAATGAAGAGTACCTTTAAAAAATCTTTCTGCAGAGAAATTGCAGGCTAAGAATATTACTAATCATATAAACAGACATGAATTGCAAGAATATAGGAGTTGACATTTTCCTTTTTCTCCCAAAAAAGTGATGCTTTTGCTGTAAAACAATCTACCAACAATACAGACCTAATCACATTGAAAAGGAAGATGCTTAGTAGAGTAACCTTTGAAATGCTAACCAAAACTATTATCATCAGGTAATACCATTCATTGACATTCTAGAATCTGATGTGACCTGATTCAGACATTTTTAAACTAAAGAGACCAAAGATGAAGACAAAACTTCAAGATCAGGAAAAACTTCAAGGTCAGCAAGTATAATTTATGTGTTGTCTCCAAATACAGATATAAGTATTTGAAAGCCAATTCCAAGACTCTGGATATGTTACTCTTACATGATGTATGGATTGTGGTGACTAAAATTTTTATTTAGTATTTGCAAGAAAGTGTATATTGTTAATGTGTATTATACACATGTGTGTAGCTATACACGTATATCATCTATAGAAATTTTTCAATATGTGGTGATTGAAGATGGACACTAAAAAGAAACCCCACACTAGCTCAGAATTGAGTATAATAAAGGATTATTTATTCAGGGGTAGACTCACAGATTACAGTCCTCTGCACAAACGGGGAACAGGAATTGAATCCAGCAGCTGGAAAAGAAAGTGAACGCGCTCACTTTACACCAGCATTTATAGTATAAGAGTTCACGCCCCAGTGGGCAGGTAACTTAAAGGCTACTGGCTGTAGGATTGCTCCAGCAGGTGATGTCTGTGAATAAATATCTATGGTATCTGGGTATCTGAACCTTAACAACACAGAAGAGTCCTCCCTCTGTTCCTGCAAATGAGCTATTTTACCTCTAAACATGTTCTCTATTCCTTCATGATCTTTGCACATATGACTTTCCCTGCTACAGAGGTATTCTTCCCTGCACTCTTGTGTGAAAGTGACCAAGCGACTATCTTAGATCTCAATTTTTTCTAGGACAAAGTGAATGGTTGCTGTAGGCCATGTGCTAAGGGTCATCTCCAAATTAACCTTTCATTTTTCAAGATTTTGCCTCCTTTAGTGCCATGTAGAAATTCAACAATCAAAAAGAATCATTCTGTATCCTCTTAGAGCCATCATTGGGTCAACTGTGGAATTACAGAATAATACCTATGGTGGGATTCAACAATTAAATAGATTTTGCTGAACTAATTGCTTCACGAGACTATAGAGAAAGACCATACTGAAAGCTCACCTCACATTTTAAGAGTTTCTTCTAAGTATTAGTTGTAATTTATCATTGGTATTTATGTAGGTCATTCTGTATTGGTTAATATATTTCATTTCCCAGAGTGCATTTGTGACCATTATTACTGAAATAAATTAATTTCTTGTAGATTTACCTTTCTGTGTAAAATTTATATTTTTTATAAAAATCAATTTTAATCAATTGTCAATATACTCAATGTCAAAAATATACTATATTTTTTACTGAATCTTACCAAGTAATTGTATAAATGTCATACTCCTAGCTCTTATATTCTGACAAAAATGGTATTCTTCAATAAAACATAGCAACAAAATGCCAGTGGAGAATTTTGTAGAATATTGTTATACAGTATATATTAAAATTTTTCTTTCTGCTTCACATCTGAAGAAAAATGTAATATTTCATATGAGGATGATATAAAAAGTCTAATTTAAGAACATTAAAGTACCTTAAGATTTAGATGACCAGCAATGTTCTCAATCAAAGCCTCCTCAAATGTGACATGTCAAAACAAAGATAAGTCGAAATTCAACAGGAATTATACATTTTAATTATAAAAGTTTTTTCTAGCAAGTTGTTAAAATGTAGGTTATAACTTACAGCTAAAGATTAAGGTCAAATCTGACAGAGTTAGAATATCTTTTATTTTCATATTCTCACTTAGAAGTATTAACTATAGAATTAAAGGCATTTGACAATAATTATTTTCCCAGTACTGAAAGAGTGTTGAGTATGACCAGTATAGACTCAGATAGCCTGAAGCATATTAGTGTAAGGACATTCTCAATTCAAAGGAAAAAATATTCAGCAGGACAGACTGCTGTGCCAGCAGTGTATGTGTGCATGTGCATGTTCATGTGTGTGTGATTTACTTCAAGTTGATTCATATTCTTCATATTTTTTGCTGCATTTGTAATTGTGAAATAGTTCATATTTGTGAACTAATAAAGAATCATTACAAAAGCTCCATGTTTATGCTTTGATATTTTCAACAATGGCATTTTGAGATTATTATGTATGAATAGTAATCTTTGTTTCAACAGAAAGAATTTATCTTAGGATATTGGAAAGAATGAGTAAAATCATTTAAGGGCATGTTATGGAAATCATGAAGTCTCAGAAGAGAGTTAGTTTATTTGCGACAACTTATTTGGGACAAATATATTAACACATGTTTTTAAGAAGACTTGCTGTATTGAGATTGCTGCTAAGCATTTAAGTTCTTTCTAATATGATTATGTCATAACAATAGTAGAAGTAAATAAACACTAGGAAGATGTTCAAGAAGGCCTGAAAGATACAATGAAAATTGGAGTAAGAGTAGCAACTGCACTGCTTGGGGAGAGCTCAAATGGAAATGCACTTGCAATGAGGATGGGGTTCTGAGTCCAATCCCCATAATCCAGGAGAATAAGTTCAAGGGGATGTGATTGTAGTCACACTAGAGGGGAGGCAGAGGCAGGCATATTCCCTGGGGCTCACTGGCCAACAAGCATACTCTACTTGGCCAAGGAAAGACAGTGCCTCCATGACCAAATTGGGTGACTCCAGTCCTGAGGAATCACTCCCAGTGTTGACCCCTGACTCTCACACACCTGCATAAACATAAATATACATAACAATACATACATATACACACACACACACGTGCACGTGCAGTATATCTGGAAATACATCTGTAAAAAAAAAGACAAATATTGCAGATGCCAAGTATGGAAGATCACTCTTTATAGATGGCTAAGGAACTTGTCCTATGAGGTATTGAGCAATGACTGAGAAGAGGGACTGCAGACATCTTTATAAAAGGAACAGTGAAATGCCCAGAACTTACCCAGAGTCAGCCTGGTCAGCTAATCACTAACCAATTCTGCAGGAATCTTGGGATTTAATTTAAAGAGATAAGAAGGCAAAGAAACCCGAGATAAGTGAAACTAAACACTACAAGGAAAGCAGAAAGGGTCACCCTAGGGTTGAGAACCTCTTATAGTGCCCAAGCATGTGTAAAGGGGAGTCAGGTGCTCACTTGAACGTTTGCCTCAAGTCATAAGGAAGTACTTCTCTGATGCAACTGTTCTCAAGGCAAAGGTAGGTTCTTATAATGAAGGAACTACTAATAAAAATTGATTCTTGTCCTGGTTAGTCTGAACTGACTTGACACAGCCTAGAGGAGAGGTAATTAAGGAATTGCCTAGAGCAGATTAGCTTACGGGCCTGTCTGTGGGGAATGGTCTGTATTGTTCATTGATGTGCCAGCACCCAGCCCATGTAGGCAGTAACATCCCTGTGCAGGTAGCTCTGAATAATACCAGAAAGCTCGTTATGTGCGTACCTCCCAATCATCAAGCAAGCAGTGTTTTCTATGACTCCAACTGTACTGCCTGACTACAAAGTAAGCTCCTTGGTCAAAAGCCTTCAAGCTCTTACTCAGCATTCCTGCCTTGATTTACCTTAGGAACGAACTGTGACTTGGCGTTGTAAGCTGAAATAACCCTTTCCTCCCCCAAATGGCTTTAGAGAATGTTCCCACGGCAACAGAAGAGATGCTAGGTTACTACTCACTCAAGACTAAAGTTAAACCTTACATGCTCAAACTTCCTAACAGAGTTTAAATGCCTTTCTCTTAGTTTGAAAGCAAAATAATCTACAAAAATCATACCATAATTATAAAACAGAACAACTTGAAGAAAACAAAGACAATCTAAGGACAGAAAATCTTGAACTCTTTTGTAAAACCAAAATTAATATATTCAAAATGAATTAGTCTAGCTGTTCTTTTCAGTCATTCCTTTTAAATTTTTAAAGCAATTTTACTTTATATGTCAATCCCAGTTCCCTCCCACTCCCCCACCTTCCCACACTACACCCTCACTCACTCCATCCACTCCTCAGAGAGAGTGAGGCCTACCTTGTCAAACATCACTTGAGGCAGGACCAAAGCCCTTCCCCCTGTTTCTAGGCTGAGCAAGCTATCCCTCCATAGGGAATGGGCTCCAAA
The DNA here is from genome assembly GCA_004026605.1 of Ondatra zibethicus. Lineage (NCBI taxonomy): Eukaryota > Metazoa > Chordata > Mammalia > Rodentia > Cricetidae > Ondatra > Ondatra zibethicus. The sequence continues at coordinate 13,569 of PVIU01029686.1, forward strand.
AAGCCAGTTTAGGTACTAAGGATAAATACTTGTTCAGTCTTTCCTTTTTGCTGAGGGATAATGCTCTAGAACACTGTAAAGATTTGTCACTTGTATTAGTTTAATAAAACACTGGCCAGTAGCCAGGTACAAAGTATAGGTGCGGCAACCAGATTAGGAGAATTCTGGAAAGAGGAAAGTTTCACTCTGCAATCACCACCCAGATTCAGAGGAAGCAAGATGAAAATGCTGCACTGAGAAAAGGTACCAAGCCACATGGCTAACATAGACAATACTTATGGGTTAATTTAAGAGCTAGTTAATAATAAATCTGAGCTAATAAGCCAAACAGTTTATAATTGTTATAAGCCTCTGTGTGTTTCTTCGTGACTGAATGGCTGTGGTGCTGGGTGGAACAGAAACTTCCATTTACACCTTTTCTATAAGAACAGCTGACTTTCATATCATACTGTATTATAAATAGTCTTAATTAGCCAGAATCTGTGGTTGCATCCCAAATCTAGACTTTGTGAATTTTTTAATGTTGACATGACTCACTAGTCTTTGTCCATCTTCAACTTCCCCATAGTTACCGTGCACATGATGGTGGTGTGCACATGATGAGGTGCTCGTCCTTTGCTGTGGTCTAAATGTAAACAGACAAAAAGCACTTGTGTGGAGCCATAAATGAATAGTGTCAAAGAAGATCATAACTGGAGGGAAGCCAGGGTTCTCTGGAGTCAAAAATTGGTGCTTATATCACTTGTCCTGTTTACATGATTTGAGAGGTAATCAATAAAAAACTGAGTTTGCTTTGCTTTGTGTGAGATAATTTTTATTTATTGAATTTTCTCTGATTTTCTGAGTAGAAATTGTGTAGCATTTGAGTACAGCACAATTCTGACGCTTCTATTGCAGCATAGGAAGGAACGGTTGGCTCCTCAGATTGCTGAAAACTAAATGCTACTAATAAGCTCCATACAGAGGTGCTGCCTTCACTGACATTCCTTCCTTAACAAGCTTTTGAAATCACTTTCGATCGGTAATAAATGATTCAACATTTTATGATATGCTTCTATCACATGTATTAGCTTCTCTTTTGAATTCTTAACCCTACTTTACCTATTGACACCAAAAAAAAAAAATCCACTCTATTCTAATGTTCAAGTTTGAAAAACAAAAGGCTGAGTGGTGGTAGCCCACATATTTAATCTCAGCATCAGGCTGACAGATCCCAGTGAGTTTGAGATCAGCCTGGTCTACAGAGAATTCCAGGACCACATAGAAACCCTGTCTCTAAAAACAACAAACAGCCAGGCCGTGGTGATGCACGCATTTAATCCCAGCACTTGGGAGGCAGAGGCAGGTGGATCTCTGTGAGTCTGAAGCCAGCCTGGTCTAAAAGTGCTAGTTCCAGGACAGCCTCTAAAGCTACAGAAAAACCCTGTCTCAAAAAGCTAAACAAAACAAAAACAAACAAACAAAAACGAAATCCCAATTCTTTTACTTTGGAAAACATATCCTTACCCAAATAATTGGAGAAACTATTTAAAGTCACATAACTAGCAATTGGCAAAGAAAGCACAAAGACCACCTCCTTAATGTAGCTTGATTTTTTTTAATAATATAGCCCTATCTTGTGTTTTTCTGAAAATTCAGGAACTCATCAGAGAATTTAATATTTCCAGAATTAAATCAATATAATACATTTTTTTCTCAAATGTAGACTCTGCTCAGCCCTGGAAGAAACCTACAAATGCCTATTTTTGCAACTATTGCTGCATGACACATGACTTTGAAAGATATTTTTAAACCAAAGTATACATTGAATCAAGAGTCCTTCTTACTTAAATTTATTTTAATATTCTTTTTAGTTTCCATTCTTATTTCAATTGTCTTAGCACAACTATTTTTTTCAAAAGAAAACTGTGTGAACCATGAGGGAATTACTTGTAAAAATCATTAATTTTCCATATTTTCTAAAAGAAAAATCTTGTTAACATCCCTTCAGGATTCCTCTGGAAAAGCACTTTGGAGGTCTGGCTGTTCTAGCTCTTTATCCAGTTACCTAGTCACCGAAGCAGAGCTGTCCTAAATGAAGACAAAATAGAAACATTACTTCTGTCAAATGAAGTTACCTGGATCTGACAGAAACTGTTATTGCCTTAGCACTGACTATCAATGAATTCCATGCATGATCTCTTTCATAATAGGTGCTTACTGTCGAGAAACACACTTTTTCTATAATAGCTAAAAGGTACTTTATTTTATTTGCCTATGTACAATGACAAGATATACTGTATGAATTTTAAAGTGGCATTGTCACTGATGTTTATGTGGTCAGAACAATGACAGGAGTATCTTGTCATAAAAGAGAAAACAAAACAGAACACAATGTGAAATCTCTAACTTACCAGAGACAATTTGGAAAAAATATATTGTAGTTGACTCAAATTACAAGTCATTTAAATTATATTTGTGGAATTTTTATGATAACTGAGCAAAAATTTAATGCCAGAAGAACTTAATTAAAAACTAATAATATGTAACATAAAAAATATGTGATATAAAAAATAAGATAATCTGTTTTCTCTTGAAGATATATCAGCTATGTACAACAGACCTACCAGCAAGATAAATGTCTTTGTAAAGCCCATATGCAAAAGACTATCCCAGTTGATGCTGTTCCCTCAGACACAAAGCAAATATCATAGGAAGACCTAGGAGAACAATAAAGAATGATCAGCAAAGATTGATTGTTTGCTGACAGGAAATTGAAAATTATTGTGAGACAATGATCTTGTACCCTGTAGAGATTTGTCACTTGTATTGGTTTAATAAAACACTAATTAGCCAGTAGCCAGGCAAAATGTATAGGCGGGGTGATCAGAATATGAGAATCCTGGAGAGAGGATAGGTTCAGTCTGCAGTTGTAACCCAGATGCAGAGGAAGAAAGATGAGAATGCCTCACTGATAAAAGGTACCAACCCACATGGCTAACACAGACAAGAATTATGGGTTAATGTAGATATAAGAGTTAATTAATAAGAAGCCTGAACTAATTGGCCAACAAGTTTATAATTAATGTAGGCCTCTGTGTATTTCTTTGGAACTGAATGGCTGTGGGTCTGGGTCAAACAAAAACCTCTGTCTACAAATGGTACCAACGTGCCAACTATATCTATGTAAAACCTGAGAGAGATTGAGAAGAAATTCTAGACACAAAAGAACAGGATTAAGTGCAGCTTTTTGATAGCAGCATTTTCTTGGGTGAGTTCTGTTTGCTAGAGGCAAACATATCTCATTTAAGAGAGACTTTTGACTCTGCTTTAGCCACAAAAACCTTGCAGCCTTTTAAACAGCACTGCCATCAAACACTTAAATGGTGTTCATGAATATCATACAGCATGCTTCTTGGTGGTGGCAGGGACCTTTAAACTCCATAGAGTTGTGGCAATAAACATGGCTCCAGCCAGTATCTCTGCCATGAAGCTAGACTCTCTGAAAGTTAAGGAATGAATGGGGTGGATTCAGCTGTCAAAGCCATGGCTTTAATCTTAGTCATATTGTTTAGCAAATTAAAGAATCATGTGGCCAGAAAAAGAGAGATATACAGTAAAGACAGTTTCAGATGAAAAAAAAA
>PVIU01029687.1:0-17196 GCA_004026605.1 Ondatra zibethicus
GCATTTGTGCAACTATGTTCATAGCAGCATTGTTTGTAATAGGCAGAACCTGGAAACAACCTAGGTGCCCCTCAATGGAAGAATGGATCAAGAAAGTGTGGATTATATACTCATTAGAATACTACTCAGCGGTAAAAAACAAGGACATCTTGAAGTTTGCATGCAAATGGATGGAAATAGAAAACGCTATCCTGAGTGTTAATATCTTTCATTATGAAGTTCCGACTGTAAAAATTGCATGATTGGAGAAAGTATTTTCTTGAAAGTAATTTGCATGTTTCTGGCCTAAGCACTCTGTATCAGGAAGGTGTAGTTGCCAACTTTAAACAGTATTGCTATGCAACATCTAGCACCAGTCTAAGATGTGAACTACACGTTTTTCCTTTTCCCTTAGGAAAGATGGAATTACGCTATGCAGAAAAGTAATAAAGAGTGTATAGTAGGCCCCATGCCCTGGGTAGTCAGGCAAGCAGACAGAAGACAGCCACAGCAGGCACCACTACAATGAGCAGATACGTGGTGGGGAAAAGGGACGGAAGGAAAGTCGAGTGGTTCATACACTGTGGAGAGAACAGAACTGAAGAAGCGAAGGTAGGGAGGAACAGGCTGATATGGGTGGCCTATGCTGCCTCCTGAGGCCATGGTGATGTCCTAGCCCCATCTGTGGCTGATTCTATCACAACTGGGATCTGTGATGATGTCTATGGCCTGTGTTACTAGCAAACGTCATGAGGATACCTGGGATCTGCTCCATCACCTGAGGCCATGGTGGTGTCCAGGGGCCATGCTGCCACCAGAGCCATACCAATCTTAGTGGCCTGTGGCTGAGGGCCATGTCTGGGTCTGTGGCCCTGCTGCCGTCAGGGTCTGTGATGATGTCCATAGCCCGTGTTCCCACCAATGGCCATGCAAATGCCTAGGTTTCGGTATGCCACCAGAGGCCACGTTGCTGTCTGAAGGTCACACTGTTGCTGAGGCCATGCCAATCTGGGTGTCCTGAGCTGTCATCTGGGACATGGTGACATCTGTGCCTAGTACCATGTCTGAGTCCATGGTCCTGTCATGGCTGGGGTCTGTGTTGATGTCCATTGCCAGTGATACTATGAGGAGGGGACCTGAGAGAACTGGCCCCAGTTGACTGGGCACCTGAGAACTGGTCCTGTTTCTGTCTGGTCGCCTCAGTGGGAGAACTGCCCCCTTCTTCAGAAGAACTGGCCCTAGTGGTGAAGGACAGTTTGGCCTGCACACAGGAGAGCTGTTCCCACTCTTCACCTGGGGAGAGCTGTCCCAGATGCAGTGTGTGTGAGAGCTGGCTCTGACACTCACCAGAGGGCAGTGATCCTGGTGGAGGCCAGAACTGATCAGATCGGTTACTACCCTGGTGTGGGAGGTCCTTCTGGCTATGTGTTGCTTTCATTGGTTAATGACTAAAGAAACTGCCTTGGCCTGTTGATAGGGGAGAACTTTGGAAGGCAGGGAAAGCTAGGCTGAATGCTGGGAGAACGAAGGCAGAGAGTGAGACACCATGGAGCTGCCAGAGACAGACATGCCGAATCTTTTCCGGTAAGCCATTGCCATGTGGCAATATACAGATTAATAGAAAAGGGTTAAATTAAGAGTTAGCCAGTAAAAAATTAGAGCTAATGAGCCAAGCAGTGATTTAAATAATACAATTTCTGTGTGGTTATTTCGGGGCTAAGCTATCTGGACAGCCTGGATGTACAAGTGGGCCCTCCTCCTACACTATCCAGGCCCACATCCTAGATGTTGAGTTGGCCTACTCCAGCATCCACCCCATCTATGACCTACTGGAGACATGAACCATTGCTGCAGGACCTCCATGACTCAGGTAATAGCAGGATGGCAGAGTTGAATTTTGGCGATGGTCCAGTGTTGATGGTGTACAAGAAGCTGGAAGTCTTGAACCAGACCAAAACTCATTGCAATAAACATTTGCAAGAAAAGCTGTTAGGGGCAAAGGTTATACTGCATGGCACACTGCAGTTCCCAAGGCCACCATGGCAGTGATGTGGTGGAGATGTGGGAAAGACAGAAAAGTGAATGGTTTTATTTTATTTTGTGGGGAGAGGCTACAGGGGTAGAGAGCAGACATAGAGGGACTGGGAAATGGGTGGGATTGGGTGCATTATGTGAAATATCTAAAGAATCAATAAAAGGAAATATGTTAAAGATGTATAGTAACTGATTTAATAACTCTTTATAGCTACTAGAATTAATAAAGATAGTCACCAATGTATTATACTTATCTAGTATGTGCATATTTTGTTACAGAACAATACGTGTTCATAAAAGGACTTATTGGATAAAATATTTCCTTTTTTCTATTTTTAATTATTTGACATTTCATACATTCATATAATGAAGTTAAAATATTTTTAATCAAGACAGTATAATTTTCTTAATAATTATGTCTTTATTTCTATTTACTGGAAAAAATAATAAATTATTTAGAGCATATAGATACCAACATTATATATATATATGTATATATATATGTGAGATTTATATATATATGAGATTTAAAAACAAGATCCTTCTGGGTGATTGAGGCACATGCTTTTAACCACAGCACTCAAGGAGGCAGAGGCAGGCAGGCGGATCTCTGTGAGTTCGTGGCCAGCCTGGTCTACACAGTGAGTTCCTAGACAGCCAGGGCTACACAGAGAAACTTTGTCTCAAACAAAACAAAAAACAACAACAATGAAAATGACCCAAGGACCTGTATTTCTATAATTAGTTTTATTTCTAATGTTGGTGAATTATTAAAACATATCTGTGTGGGAAACTAAATTTTCAACAATATAGAAAGTCATATTTTATACAAAGGTTCATCAGCTTATGAAAGGGTTACATTGTAATAAACCTATAATGAATAAATATGATCTAATACCAACAATATATTTAATGTTCCTGATTTACTGAACACCAGCATAGCAAAGCAATGCAGTATGAGGTAGCGTTTCTGATCCTCATAGTCTTTCAGTTGTCTGGGTGCTGTGCCCTTTTGCTCAGTATCTCTGAGGAGTTTTCTACTACATATAGCTATCTTACAAAAATATAAAAATTCAGAATCCAAAATTTGATTTTTGTTGAATGTTTTCCATTTTCCCAGTATATTAAAGTTGAAAAATCATGAGGTAAGTCATAGTAAGTCAGGGATTGCATGTGTATTTTATTCTCATTATAGATTAAGCAGAGAGTCCTTCATTTCCATGTCATAATCAGGAAGCTTAAAGACCAGGATGACTGAATGATTGGCCTCCAGCTTGTCAGCAAAAATTTCAAGAGCTGTCTTTGAACTTAAAACTTTGGATTTTTACTTTAATATGCATTTATACTCTCTCATATTTAACAAAAGAGTTGAATCCATTAAAAGATCCTAGGTATTACAAAACCTTTTCTATAGAGACACAAAGACTTTTTAAAAAACTTAAAGTGGCAACAACAGACCAAAGAAGTCATTCCATTGAAGTCTAGTTTGGTGAACTGATGAGCTTGCTGTGTTATCTACAGGAGTGTGGGTCACCCAGGTAGTTCTGTGTCACTGAAAAGCATGGTCTGGCATGGATTATGGTTTGGCAACAATGCATCACTGGGGTTCACTGTGCAGTTTGGAGGCAGCTCCAGCAGAGATCCCTTTTAACTGCAGCAAAGCTTTGCTGCTTATGTCTTTGGGGAGAGGCTCCTGAGTGTTTCATGCTTTAAGTTTTGTGAGCTTCCTGAGGCTCAGAAGTCACCCTTTTCCCTCTGGGAGAGAATGTTTTAATCTGAAGGTCTTAATGACGCCACACACCATTTTCGGGTTCCCACATTCTCTGCCATTTCTTCATGTCTCCTTAGCTTTGAAATGCTTGATATAGAAGAATGATTATTTTCTTCTACTCCTGGCTGGACACCAGGCCACACCACCACAGCATAATCATTCATTCTCCACAGTCTACTCCAAGTAAGCACTTTCTCTCCATGATCAAGGTTGATAGAAGCAATAATCTATGGAAATATACACGAATGTTTAGAAAGCAGTTTGATAGGCAACTGTGAAAGCTTCTTTACTATTGCCTTTGATTCCTCAGGCACAGAGTGTTGGCCTATAATGGTACCAAACATGAGTCCCATCCTAGAATTACAACCCCCGTAGGTGGTAAAGAGATAGGAGGAACAACAGCAAAATAAAACCCGAAGGGGCTAAAAGGTAGAATGCAGTTATTAAAAGTGTGCTTACCAGTCTCTTGAAATGAAAATAACTGATCTCCAACCAACAGGATAAACAAAACGGTGTCATAATATTGCACCAGCCTTCTGGCTTGAGAGTATTTCCTAGCTGTAGTGTGTGGAGGAAAATCCCAAGGTCAGCTACACAGACCAGATTGAGGAGAAGGCTAGCTAGTAGGAAAATAAGGCAGTGGGAGTGAGAGTTCCCAGGATGCAGAACTAGACAATAAAGACTTAACACATTGAGAACTCTAGAAATCTGAATGTAGCCCAAGGATTTGGTAGCATGCTTATTGACTTTTGGGAGCTTGGCTGGAGGCATAGGTTAGCTCTTAAGAGCTCTGGCTCCTCTTCCACAAGACATGGGTTCAATTCCCAGCACCTACCTGGGGTTTCACAACCATCTGTAACCCAGTTCTAGGGGAACAAAGGCCCTCTTTTGGCCCCTGTAGGCACCAGTAACAAAAATGTGCATAGACACAGAGGCAGGCAAAACACCCACACATATAAAATAATAAAATAAGATAAAATTAAGAAACAATATATTGGAGAATAAGTTGACTTTAAGGAAAAGCATTTCCTTTTTGAAATGGCAGGAAAAGCCATTTCCAGTGATATCACAATGTCAGGAACTGTGCCTTCCTCACCATACAGGCCAAGTTTCCAGACATTTCATGGGCCTTGGACTAAATATTCAAAGGGGTTTTTCCTCAGTAGAGGATAAGTTGCCAGAGACCGAATATTTATTCCTCTAATTCTACTCAACAAAACTTAGTAACAAAAGATAAACTCATTACATGGTCCTGGGGGATAAAACTTACACCACACACAAATGCATGCATTCACGCACAATTCACCAACCAAGAATGTATTAATGATGCCTGACATCGATTTAAGATTCAAAAGGCCTGCTAACGAACAAAAAGTCTATGACCTTTGGCAAATAAAGATCAATCAGAATCGACTGAAACTTGTTTTGCAGCTGTTATGGGTGATAGAATCCAAGAAAAGGAAATTAAATGAGCTACTAGAAACATGTCTTACATGAACAAAACATGCAACATATACACATGAACGGTTTTAAAAAAAAGAAAGAACAAAAATTAAACTTTGACCTTAAGGGAGAAAGGACTAAATGTAGTTAACAACGCATCTAACCATGTTTTTATATATATATATATATAAAACACACACACACACACACACACAAACACTCATTTAGTAAACTTGAAACTATACAATAGAAACTAGGCAAAAGAAGACTGAAAACAAAGTAACTATAGAACATGAATATCTGAAGGAGAGCTAGAACAGGCTAACTGATTCAACTCTGGTCTCCCAGTGTAGGACTTGGAAAGAAGTGGGGAGCACAAAGCAGCAACAATAGCAAATATTTCCGTATTGGGGGCTCCAAGAATCTCAATGAATATTAACAGTAAAATCAAAGCAAAAAATAAGTCTACAGAAAGACTTGTTATCATAAAAATCAGAAATTTCCAAATTATTATTGGAAGTAAGGTCATTAATATAGGGATGTTAAAAGAATGTATTACTTGCTGAAATCCGCACTAAAAGAAAGATTGAGATTTCCAGGCAGAAGAAAACGTACCTTGTAGAAGTACAAATCTCTAGAAAGGAAAGAAAAAAAAACACTAGAAATGGAAGTTGCATAGGTAAAGATACAAGAAATTCTTATTTTGATATTTTTAATGAGTAAATTATTTAAAAGTACTAACAACTAAAGATAATTTGTAGCTAGTAAACTAACAGACAAGATACTACACTCAAGCATGTGACTCTTCTAATGGAAAGAAAACATGAAATAGAAGAAAGACTGCTTTTACTTACAACTTAGGAAGGGTATTTTAATGAATACCAAATTAACTTTTCTGTGATCAATTAAGACAGTAACCCAGATTTCGAGTTGCCTCATTTGCTATCAAGCATAGTCACATTTACAATGTCTGTGAGATGTACTGCTTTTCATTAACTTTGTTCTTTGTCAATTTCATATATGTAGATAAACTATTCTAGTTATTTTCCCATGACATACACCTTCTCTTTTTTCTCCTATTCCTATCCACTCCACCCATCTCCACTCCCATCATCCCTACCAGGCCCATTCCCAGACACATGATTCCTGATTTTATCTGTGTCTCATTTAGATTAAATAGGACTACATGAGTAACTGCTGGATTGGAACTATCGTTTGAAGGCTGGCAGGGTCATCAGTGAATGCACAGCTGAAGGCAATGCCCCCCTTCTGTGGTTCTACTAATAGTTCAGTAGTGAGCTCTGCCTTCATTAACATCTGATTATGGAGGGACCCATTCTTGTGCAGACCCAATGTAGGCATTCCCAACTGTTGTGAGTTTTTGATTTGCAATGGCTGTGCCATGCCCAGAAGATAGCATTTTGCAGAACTTATCCTCATGTTTGAATGAGAATTAAAAAAAGAAAATAGCACAAATTGAAAACATGTAAAATAAATAATAAACTGCTAATGTTGTATTATTAATAATCCATAAAATAAGTAGTTATTTTTCAATGATAGTAAATGAAACATAAATATTTATTTTAAAGTAATATATACATATATAAATATGTCACATATGCAAATATGTACATTAAAATATAGTTATTGTAGAACTAGATTTAAAAAGCAAGATCTGTCCATTTGTTGCTTGCTGGGTGTATACATTAATCCAAAAATGCAAGTGGGTTAAATGTGAAAGATAGGTCAAAAATGATGCTAACATTAATCAAAAGAAAACTTGAATAGCTATACTTATATTAGGCAAAATGACTTCAAAACGAAGATTACCAGGACTGACGAGAATTTTGTCTTGAAGACAAATACTGACCCATCCAGAAGACACTTGAAATCTAAAGGCATTGTACCTAATAACAGAGAGGCTGACAAGAGTTTATTTTCAGTTAATCATTTGGTTAGGTTGAAATGATTGTCAAGTAGTATAAATAAATGTCATGTTATCTATTTCTAAATTTCTTCAATTTAGAATTTTGCCCATTGAAATGAAAATGGTTGAAATCCTTCATTACCAAACAGAATAAATTGATAGTTTTACTCCATGTGACCCCAAAAAAAGCAAAGCTGGGAGATGGATCCATTGGCAGAAACAGTTGTCTAGGGACAGTCAGATTAGAAGAAGCAGATATTTACTTCGGCCAGCCTGTTTCATTCTCAGGAGACATAAAAACGGGGCACCATTGTAGACCATGCACATAAGCAGATACTAACTGGGCCATCAGCATACTAAGTAGATTTAAACTATAAAATCTGAGTGCGACATAGAAATTAACAAGAAGTAAAGATAATCGTGATATAGTTAAGAATATAATCAATGTAGATATTTGAAATTGAACATTTTCCTCTTCTCTAATCATAAAGATTTACCCTAATCAAAAATTACAGTCGATATCCATGCACATTAAGTGAGTTGAATTTCCCTAACTGAAGCCTGAAAGCCTTGCACACGTGTGTATTTTCCCCAGGACACAAGAACAAGAATCTGCTTACATCATGACGAATCGATGACAGAACAGAGAAACAATTCCAACCAAGCCTAGCCGGCTAGGTCAATGGGTACATGAAGTTACAGGAGCCCAAGTGAGGGGTTTTTTACAGGAATATGTCTGACTCAGAGAGAGCTGTACCCTGAAATGGCCTACCTCAGCATGGATGGTGACTCACGAAATCTGCCTCTCCATCTTACTGCCCATCTTGCAGACAGCTCTGCTAAAGAGACTTGGTTGTCCCTCAGCAAGAGTCTACTGCTTTTGCAACATTACAGAGGGCACTTGGGAAGCTTCTAATTTTTTGAGGCTCTAAGATTCATTATCTCTTGAGTCTTATGAGTCTCTACCCCTTTTCTGGGTGGGAACACTTCAGTTCAGAGAAAACAGCTGCACAGTGTCTAGGGGAAGGTGTTGTTGGAAGCTCCTCATTTGTTTCCTGGTCGCCCAGACTCCCTAAATAATCACATAGAAATCTGTATTAATTAAAACACTGCTTGGCCAATCACTTAGGCATATTGCTAGTTAGCTCTTATGTCTTAAATTAACCCATTTCTATTAATCTGTGTATCGCCACACGGCTGTGGCCTACTGGTAAAGTTCCAAATCCAGCATCTGGCATCTGTCTCTGGTGGCAGCTCTATGGCTTTTCTCTGACTCTACCTTTTTTCTCCCACCATTCAGTTTAGTTTTTCTACCTAGCTCTATTCTGCCCTGTCATAGGCCCAAGCAGCTTCTTTTTTCATTAACCAATAGAAGCAATACATATACAGAAGAACTTCCCACATCAGGAGGGAAGGAGAGAATAAACAAAAAATAATTGTGTGGTCAAGAGGCTGTAGTATCCTATAAAATATTAAGATGATGATACTTATATCAGAAAAATAACTGATTAAATAGAACATAGAAAATTATATAAAGTAATCATAGGTAAATATAGAGGAAATACATATTATATTATTTTTATCAAAACAATGAGCACTGACTGTTTTGAAAGATGTGGCCTTTGAAATTCGCCTTGAGGCTTAAGGATATTTGAACATATGGGGATGTGATATGAGGGGGTCTAAGCAGAAGAACACACAAAGACCCAAGAACAATGCGTGCAGAAACCCTGTAAAAGAGCATATGATCTGGCCAGGCATTGGTGGCGCACGCCTTTAATCCCAGCACTCAGGAGGCAGAGGCAGGTGGATCTCTGTGAGCTGGAGGCCAGCCTGGTCTACAAGAGCTAGTTCCAGGCCAGGCACCAAAATCTACAGAGAAACCCTGTCTCGGAAAAAAAAAAAAAAAAAAAGAAAGAGCGTATGGTCTGTTTCAACAGTTATAGATACATGACAATGAGAACAGCAGGAAAAATTTTCAAGGATAAATTCTATGAAAAGTTTGCAGCAGTAATGTTAACAAGAACAAAATGTCAGAAATAATCATCAACACTAACAAGTAATGAATTATTTGCATTTTTAGCAACTCAAATGGATTTTAATGATCTTATTACAAGTAAAAGTGACCTTTCTCTAAATAACTTTAAAGTACATTTTAACTTATATAACATCCTCAAAATTATAATATTGTAGACATAGAAACACTAGTGGTTTTCAGGAGTTAATGCAATGGACAGAGAATTAATATGACTATAAAGGTAGGACATGACATTAAAGGTGATGAAAATTTGGCAACTTGTGTATTGTTAATAAATCTAGGCATGGAATGGCATGACACCTAGTACTTAGGTAAACCGCATCCAATTATATTGTACTGCAATTAGGACTTAACTATTACAAACCATGGCTCAAGAAGACAGAGGACCTCTGAGTACCATCTTTTAAATTGCCATGAATTTGTAGTCATTTCTCAAAATGTTATTGAATGATATACATTATAAAATCCTACATATATTCACCATATAACCTAACAATCTAACTCTTAGATATTGGCCTAAGTTAAATTTAAATGTTTTCATATAAGACATGTAAAAATTACTTACCATAACATTATTTCTTATGACTAAGACCTGGAAAAGCACATATTTATGTGAACTCATAAATGGACGGATGAACACTAGTACATCTGTGCAATGGGTTCCTACTGAAGAACAAAAATAAATGTACTGCCAAGCCTGCTATAACATAGATGAGTCTCAACGACATTATTCTGTGAGAGGCAAGGCATAAAATGTTGCATGATTCCATTCATATGACAGTTTAAAATGAAAATAATTTAGAGATAATAATTAGGTCAGTGATAGTCATACTGGAGGTCAGAGGACTTTTGGGAACATTTGGGGTGGTGGAACTACTGTGCATCTAGATTGCAGTGTTAGTACACAAGTAATTAATTGTGTCACAACTCAGCCCAAATGGAAAATCTTTCATAAAAATCTTTTTAACAATTCTAACTATAGAATAAAGTGCATTCACTGTTAGGCTGTTTTTAAAGAGAACACATTTTATATACTATGGTAGATAGAAATAAATACCTCCCTTCCTAAAGATCCTAATATTTCTTTCCTCTGGTTTGTGTATTTACTTCTATATTTTATGTTTCTTTTTCTACTTTTGTCTGGTAAGATTTTCATATGAAATGATTATCACTTTTGAGACTAGAAATGCTATTTTCAGCAGTTATCAGATATTTGGGGAGTTTCATGATATTTCAATGAATTGACCTCTTCTTCCACAGTATTAGGGATCTCCAGAGAAAAAGAACTAGAGACAGGTAGACCAGATAGCTTGAGAGCTAGAAAGCTAGATAGATGACAGATACTACAGATGGATAGAAAATATTATATAGATGATAGATATTATAAATAATCAATAGACTACTGATAGATAAGTATATATACATGCATAGCTATTATAGACATAATTATATAGAGATGTTAGATTTTATAGTTAGATAAATAATTGATATGCATGTATATAGATGATTGATAAGACTATAGATAGGATAGATGTATAGCTATAGATAAATCCCATTCCAGATTCCCCAATAAAGCATTTTCAAATTTCTTGAATCATCCTCTGCTAGTATGCTCTTCAACGTCTGATAGTAATGGTTTCTCCAACCTACACAAAGAAGATGAATGACATTTTATAAATTTTGCCTTGTAACCATCTTTACCTCGGTGAACAATGATTACAATACTTTCCACTTGGTAAAATTGCTAGGCACATTGGGACAATGATGTGAGAAAGCTGAAGCAGTTGGCATTATTAGCATGGGGAAATGCCCATGTGACGACATATAATAAAGCTCGCTTGAGAGCCGGTTGGAAGTCTAACTCATAAATGAAGCATTAAGCTTGGAGTAATGCTAACTGTACTTAAAATTAACTTCTTTGTCATGTGACCACTGGATAATTTACCTAAATTCTCCTTGTTACTTTGTTTTATCATAATTAAACAAAGAATCGTTAATAGTGATTTCACTGAGGATTAAATGAGTTAAGTCATGTGAGGTCTTTAGGTGATATTTGGAAGCATAGACCATGATCAACCTTAGCTTTCTGTTAGTAGCAGCAACCTGCCTGCTTATGCTACATTGAGATCCCAATGGGAAAATATACTTCTAGGTCTCTTTGAAGAATATAATATGAGAAGTACCAAAAATAGTACCTGGTTTTAAGGAGGGAACCTCATAGCCTCCAGAGCGTTAGAGCCGTTTACTCATCAATGCCCCTTCCCTTGGACCGCTCATTGTTTGCCTGATGGTGAAACCTTTGCAGGGAACTGGGTCACTTTCAATGAATAATAGTCACACATGGCTGGATAGACTGATGGGTCATTTGGTCTGTGAAAAACAGCTTATTCTACGCACTGAAGTGTTTAAACAATTCCCTTTCTTTAAAAAATGAAATGTTGAATTCTCAAGGTGGAGGAAAAATGTTCTTTTGTGCTGTTCTCAGTTAAGTCAGTAAGGCCATGGATGTGGTCAAAATAACGTAGGTGTGCTATTAGGAAGTCTACTTTGAATTCCTCCCCTCACTATTGGCTGATGTGAGTCTGTCAGCACAGAATCAATTCCTGGATTACCCATGAGGTGAGGCAACTTGGAAATGGAAAAAGGAGACAATGAGAAGTTAGATAAATTAACCTGTTTTCATGACTACAAATGTAATGAACATATTGCTTTCAGAATCATAGTATTTAGAACATTATAGAATTGATTATATATTGAATTAACTAATAAACTTCTTTGACAGAAAATTCCATTATACATTAAAAAAGCTAAAAAGAAAAGAAGGAAGGAAGGAAGAAAGGAAGGACGATGAAATAAATGTGAGGCTTGGAATGAAAACCCAGGTCCCCACAACTGGCATTTGATCTTTAGGTATCTTTTTTCATATATATGAAGCCATAATCCTTTTTTGTAAAAAGTATTCGTACCTACATATCAGTTTTGTTTTGAATATCTAATCATACAATATAAGTAAAAGTGCTCTTTGAGATGACTTAGTTAAAGTTAGCTGCCATTCCTGATATCCCAAGGCCTATTTTAGTCCAAATTGAAATTGTGTGTCAAGCTGCATCTGTTGTTTTTATGACCTGGCACACTCTACAGGGCCAGTTCTAAGTCTAAAAATGAAGAAAAAAAAAGAAAGAATAAAAGGTAAAGAGAGTAATTAGCTGACTTAGGTAAGAAAGAGCTGACATTTTTCTGTTTTGCATCTAGATTAACTAATATACACAACTTTAAATTAAAATTAGCCCTTAAAAAGTACAAAGTGCTGCTGTGTCTGGGTGTGACTGCAGAATGGCCCTGCTGTGAGGGTGGTTTGCAGCGGCACCCAGCCAAATCCACTGTGGGTGTGGAGACAGCCAGTATCGCTCCACCCTGCTGTCATGTTGCCTAATTAGCTGGTGTGTGGAAAACAATCTTGGGAGGCCGAGTAATCTCTCATTTTAGAGTCATGATGCAATGGCGCAGTGGCAGCCTACTTGTGGCGGAAATGCTGAGTGTCCACTGACGTCCGTTTTCTGGGAAGAGAGGCAAGTATAGAGGTCTGAGGAGCCACAGAACCTCATGCTGGAAGCCTTGCTCACTTACATTTACTAGTTCAACAAAAAGTACTTAGAAAACCAGAACAGTTTGAACCCTGCCCTCCTTTCCTAGTTGCTATCATTGCAGGGCAATTAAGTGCCTTTGCCGGGTGACAGTTTCTCTATGTGTGTCCTTAATCAGGAAGGATTGCTCAGAAGGACCCTTGTGAATTAGAAAAGAGAAAGAAGGAAAGCCATTGAGGGTAGACTTGGGTAAAAAAAGCACATTTGCCCTCTTCAAAATACCATTTCTAGAAGTTTATTGTTCAAAGTTCATAGGTTCGTAAACAGGACTTAAAGCAGGTAGGAACCGTACATACTTGAATACATTGGGTTCCCTTCCCTTTACTCCAGTCTCAGCCAGGTGGAGAATACTGACTCAAGGTCAAACTCATAGAGAGCAGCAGAGGCCACAAGTTCCAGCTTTCGCAGTCCCCAGTACAGTGTGTATCTTATTTTTTATTTTCTTTAAAGGTTTTTATTTTTATTTGCTCTGTATGGATGTTTTGGCCAGAACTTATGTCTAATCACTATTTGAGCACCTGGTGCCCTCAGAGTCCAGAAGAGGACATTAGATACCTTGAAACTGGAGCTGCAGATGTTGTCAGTTTCCATGTGGGTGCCAGAAATTGAACTTTTGTCTCCCAAAAGAGCATCCTGTGCCTTCAACTGCTTGCTAAGCCACCTCTCCAGACCCTGTAACACTTTTTCCAAAATGCATTTATGTGTGGTTTAGGGACTGGTTGTCATTTCATCATTTTATATTCCAGAGAATGTACTCACTCTTGTGTATATAATTTAATGCAAAGTATGATTCTAGATTACTAAAGTCATTATCAGATTAAAAGTGTAAGTTTTCATCAGCTTTGCTCTTTCCAGAAGCTCCCACTGGGAGGTTGTTCAGCCCTGCAAGGACATTTGGCAATGGCTACAGCTATTTTGGTTGTTGTACCTAGGAAGGTGCCATAGCATCTAGAGGAAAATGACCTGAGATGCTGCTAAATATCCTACAGTGCATTAGACATATGCTCAGCTAGGGATAACCCAGGTCAAAGGGCCAATGGAGAGACGCAGAAGCCATGCTGTATGCTTTTCAAACAAATTGGCTATAAAGACTCACTAATCATCTTGGTGACTTGACCATCATTTTATTACCAAAAAAAGCCCTACTATGATATTCAAAGGGCGATATGGGTACTTACCAGAAGAGTTAGTACATACTTCTAGTCTTTAATTACTTACATTTTGAAATTAAAATATAACTCTGTCATTTCCCACTTTTCTCTCCAACCCTTTCCATCCATATGCCCCAGCCTGTTCAGCCTCATTTCATAGCTTCTATTTATCTATTGTTCCATATATCTAAGTGTATATAGACCTAGATATATTAATACAAGCTGCTTTCTATAATGTTACTTTTATGTATGTGAATGATTTCAGAGCTGACCACTTCATATTGAATAACTATGAAATGATCTATTTTGTCCAGTTCCTTACTAATGATTTGAAATATTAGTCTCAATGTATGTGCGCAAGATACATGACAAACCTGCTAGCAACCAGGCACTTCCCCGTGGCCAGAGACAGGATAGCTTCCAAGACGCATAGACTAGAGGCTTTAACTTGTTTTTTTCCATCCTTCTCCTTAGTTTGACTCACTCTGTCTTCCAGCATCTTCTGTCTACCTGCCAGGTCCCTCTTTCTCAAACAGCTTTTTTTTGGTGTGTGTGTTAATTGTGCAAAGTAAGGAGCTTCATTTAGCAGTTCTCACAGATACATACCGTGTATCTTGCTTTCACCCACCCCGCCACTGTCCTTTCTTATCCCTCCTGTCTCAAGCTTTCTTCTTCCCATATTCCAAGCAAGGCTCTCTTTATATATATAGTCTTTTCCTTCTCATTGCATTCTGATTCCAAATGCGAGAGAAAACACATGATACTTCTCTTTCTGAGCCTGAACTATTTCATCTAACATGGTGTCTCTATTTGTTTATTCTTTTTTCTTTCTGTCTTTCTGACCTTGAACTCATTATAAAGCCCAAGCTGTCAGAGAACTCATGATCCTCTTGCCTCTGCCACTAGATTGAGGGATTAGAAATATATACCACCAAATCCAGCCTAATTTTTTTCTTTATGGCTGAATAAAATTCCGTTGCATCTGTATTCAACATGTTTATGCATTCATCCACCGACGGACACCCAGGCTGGTTTCATAATTTAAATAATAAACACAGATAAGAAGATATCTCTATGATATGCTGACTGGGTATACACTTAGTGAAAAAATCTTTACCAACCCGAGCATGTTCAGTTTGTTACATTTTAGAATCTGTCATGAAATTCTGTCTCCTTACTCTGATGTTGGGAGCTGTGAAACCCTGGGTCCTGAATTTCTTGTAAACAACTGTTTTTCCCTGATCTGAGTGCCTACAGCTGCTCTGAGCACGAGATCCTCAGGAGTTCCTGATAGCAGGGGAATGGTTTCTGGTGCGTTTGGCTGGGACGTGGCTATCCCTATATAAGCTGCCCCTGGACACAATAAAGGGGGCAGTCTTGGGGCTTTCTGGTTTCAAGGATGACCCGTGTCTCTCTGTGTGTCTTTGTGTGTTTCAATCTCCAGCTCCTTGCCCAGTTCACGAACTGTATGGTAGCGCATAGTGCGCAGACAGGCGTGGTGCACTACACTCTCCTAAGCAAAGTCTATCTTGACTGTATAGTCCAAAGTTTATATAACTATCTTCCTCTCTAGTTTCTTCTCTAGAAACTGCCTAAGTGTCTCTTTTAAAGTTTATCTTCACTATGTCTGAATAATTGCTTAAATAATAAAATCTTGCAAATGAAATCTTGATTGTCATCATGATATACATAAGATATATATGTGCTTTGTTTTCAAGGGGAGACACAGGTGTTTTGTCTAGCCTCTTCATCTCAAGGACAGGAAGCATACTTTCTGAATTTCCTGTGTATCCAGCAAAAAAACGTAACCCTATCTTGTTGATTAATTAATTCTTGATGAAAAGAAAGAAAGGAAACATCTGCCATTTGGAAATGTGGGCAATGCTGTGGTTCTTAGATCTCACGTACTCTGAGACATATTATAACTCGCCCTAGTCTTCACTTGATAGAGAAGTGTATTTTTTTTTCATGTGGACCATGTTATTCATATGTGCTGCTCATTCCCTCACTTCTAAAGGCAATTTCTATCATCATCTTATATTTCTATCAAAATGTCCCATTCATTCACTGGTTCAGAGAAACTGAACATCAGTTTCATTCTGTGGTAGTTATTAAAAATGATTCAGGAACTTTGTATTCAGGGAAAGACATGATGAGATAAGAGAGATCAACCAAATTCTCACCAATGGATCATCTTCAAACACAAGCTTGCAACTGCAGAAAGATAAATTTAAGTGTGAAATTCTACAGACTAAAAGCACAATCGATTATGTAACAGATGAAGAATAGATTTGGGGGAAACTGAAATTGGACAAATGCCTTAGGAGATAAAATGCCTCTGTATTTCTTTCTGGATATGTAGGTGAAGATAAGCAGAGCAATATTGTATGGAAAAATGGTATTACAAAGTTTAGTCTAATGCTAGCAAGATTATGCAGCTTGAAAATATACTGGATCTAAAAGGGACATCACACCTAGATTCTGCTCTAAACACAACTTGTTAGTTGTGGCTGCTTTATCTAGAATTCACCAATATCTAACATCTTCTTTACAGAAGACCTATCTGGGGGTCAGTGTTATATTTAAATAAATGATTTTGTTAACTTTTCTACTTTGAATATTTAACGCAACAACAATTTTGCATGCCAAACTGAAGTGTAGTTTCACAAGTTAAAAAAAAAATTAAGAGATAATTGATTTCATATAATCAATAGTTACTGGCCAATTTTTTTCCAAAGTTGGAAAATAAAAATTTAAAGTTTTAAAGTTGCTAAATCAGGAGTTCTTTCTGGAGCTGAAAGGTGGGACACTTGGTTATTATGTGCACAGTCTTGAAGTTGATCCTCAGGACACACACACACATGCACACTGTAGGATTTACTTGTAGAGATATATCTATATATCTGTATCTATTTCCATCTATGCTCTTCTCTATTTATCTAACCAAGCATTAAGGGATAACAATTGTTTCATAAATGCAACAAATAATTGATACCTTTAAGAAAAAAGTATTCTTTGGGTTCACCTAGGTATTCAGCTTCTCTGGGCTTGCGAGCTAAGTGCTTGGTGACCTTTATTTTATAGCTAGGGTCCACTAATGAGTGAGTACATACCATAATCATCTTTCTGGGTTTGGGTTACCTCACTCAGGATAGCGTTTTCTATTTCCATCCATTTGCATGCAAACTTCAAGATGTCCTTGTTTTTTA
>PVIU01029688.1:0-17181 GCA_004026605.1 Ondatra zibethicus
AAGCCCTGCTTCTCTTCTGTAGGCTGATGCTCAGTTGCTCATTATGGATGTGCTGCACAGGACCAAAGGACACGCTCTTGGAAACCCTGTTTCTCTTCTGCAGGCTGCTGCTCAGTATCTGCTCATGGCCATGCTGCACAGGACCACAGGACATGCTCTTGGAAGCCCTTCTTCTTTTCTGTAACCTGATGCTCAGATTATCATGATGGTTGTGCTGAACGTGACCACGGGACATGCTCTTGGAAGCCCTTCTTCTTTTCTGTAACCTGATGCTCAGATTCTCATGATAGTTGTGCTGAACGTGACCACGGGACATGCTCTTGGAAGCCATGTTTCTCTTCTGCAAGCTCCTACTCGAGAGCTGCTCATCGTGGTCACATTGCACAGGACCACAAGTCATGATCTGTGAAGCCATGCTTCTTTGCAGGCTGCTACTCTGGAACTGCTCACAGTAATGCTGTACAAGACCACAGGACATGATCTTGGAAGCCATGCTTCTCCACTGCAGGTTCTGCCTAGCTTTTCATCATCATCATACTGTACAGGACCACTGGACAGGCTCTTTGAAGCCACGCATCTCTTCTGCAAGCTGCTGCTCAGGAGCTGCTTGTGGTTAGACTGCACAGGATCACAGGACACGGTTTGGCAGCCAAGCTTTTCTTCTGCAGGCTGCTGCTCAGGAGGTGTTCATGGTCATGCTGCACAGGACCATAGGACACACTCTTGTAAACCCTGTTTCTCTTCTGCACGCTGCTGCTCAGGATCTACTCATGACCATGCCACACGGGACCACAGGACACTCTCTATGAAGCCATGCTTCTCTTCTACAAGCTGCAGCTCTGATTTTCATCATGATTGTGCTGCATGGGACCACAGGACACACTCTTGGAACCACATTTCTCTTCTGCAAGCTCTTTCTCAATAGCTGCTCATCGTGGTCGAAGCAGGACCACCGGACACATGCTGGGAAGCCCTGCATGTTTCCAGGAGGATGCTGCTTAGGAGCTGCTCACAGTTATGCTGCAAAGGACCACAGGACATGCTCTTGGAAACCCTGTTTCTCTTCTGCAAGCTCCTACTCAAGAGCTGCTCATCATGGTCATGCTGCACAGGACCACAGGACACATGCTGGGAAGCCCTGCTTCTCTGCTGCAGCTGGCTACTCAGGAGCTCCTGCTCATCATGGCCACATTGCACAGGACCACAGGACACCCTCTATGAAGCCATGCTTCTCTTCTACAAGCTGCTGCTCAGGACCTGCTCATGGAAACGCTAAACAGGACCACAGGGCACGCTCTTGCAAATCCTGCTTCTCTTCTGCAGGCTGCTGCTCAGAGCTACTCATGGTTTTGCTGCAAGGGACCACAGGATACACACTTGGAAGCCCTGCTTCTCTTCTGTAGGCTGCTGATCACTTGCTCATCAGGGTGGTTCTGCACAGGACCACAGGACACGCTCTTGGAAACAATGCTGCTCAGGAGGTGTTCATGGTTATGCTGCACAGGACATGTCTTGTAAACCCTGTTTCTCTCCTGCAGGCTGCTGCTCAGGATCTGCTCATGACCATGCCGGACAGAAGCACACGACATGTTCTAGGAAGCCCTGCTTCTCTTCTTGAAGCTGGTGCTCAGATTTTCTTCATTATTGTGCTGCACAGGACCACAGGACATGCTCTTGGAAGCCATGCATCTCTTCTGCTAGCAGCCTCTCAGGATATGCTCATCATGGTTGGCCTGCACGAGACCATAGGACATGCTCTTGTAAACCGTGTTTCTCTTCTGTAGAATGCTTCTCAAAAGCTGCTTATGGTAGGCTGCACAGGACCACAGGACACACTCCTGGAAGCCCTGCCTCTCTGCTGCAGGCTGCTGCTCAGTTGTTCATCATGATTGTGCTGCACAGGACCACAGGACACATGCTGGGAAGATCTGCTTCTTTTCTGCAGGCTGCTGCTCAGTTGTTCATCATGATTGTGCTGCACAGGACCACAGGACACATGCTGGGAAGATCTGCTTCTTTTCTGCAGGCTGCTGCTCAGTTGTTCATCATGATTGTGCTGCACAGGACCACAGGACGTGCTCCTGGAAGCCGTTCTTCTTTTCTGCAGGCTTCTGCTCAGGAGCTGCTCACTGTCATGCAGTGCAGGACTACAGAACATGCTCTTGGAAGCCACACTTCTCTTCTGCAAGCTGCTTCTTGGGAGCTGCTCATCAGGATTGGGCTGCACAGGCCCCAAAATGTGCTCTTGGAAGCCCTGTTTCTCTTCTGCAGGCTGCTGGTCAGGATCTGCTCATGACCATAACGGACAGGACCACAGGACATGCTCTTGGAAGCCCTGCTTCTGTTCTGGAAGCTGATGCTCAGATTTTCTTCATGATTGTGCTGCCCGGTACCACAGGACATGCTCCTGGAAGCCACATTTCTCATCCCCTGCCAAGATTTGTCACTTATACTCGTTTAATAAAAAGCTGATTGGCCAGTAGCCAGGCAGGAAGTATAGGTGGGGCGATGACACTAGGAGAATTCTGGGAAAAGGAAAGGCTCAGTCTGCAGTCACCACCCAGACACTGAGGAAGCAAGATGAGAATGCTTCACTGAGATAAGGTACCAAGTCACGTGATAAGAATAATGAGTTAATTTATGTTGTAAGAGCTAGTTGATAATAAACCTGAGGGTATAGGCCAAACAGTTGATAATTAATATAAGCTTCTGTGTGTTTCTTTGGGACTGAATGGCTGTGGGACCAGGCAGGACAGAAACTCCTGTTTACAGTCAACTTTCTCAGGTTCCACACAAGGAGAGTGATGTGAGGTTGGGTCCTCAACTGCTGGCAGCACAGGATATGGGACATATGTTAAGGTGCATATCCCAGAAGCCGGTGCAATTACCATGTGTCAGTTACCACAGGATGTTAGAAAATGCATAAATTAAATAAACTACAGAAGTGCATCTTGGTCGCCCTTACCTGTTTCTGTGGGACTCCCCTGTTCCCCTTCCACCTGGTTTTATGAGACTCCATTGTCCCCTCCTTCCTGCTGGGCCACTCTTCTCTTGGAAGTAGAACTTCTCCTCTCAGCTGGCAAACAGCAGCACAGTCTTCGTAAGCCCTTCACTAGTCTCCTCTGTACCTGCTTCCATCTGCCCCACAGGCGAGGAGAGGCTATGCTCACTCTCTGGGGTTGGGCACTGGTGAGGTTTGGTTTGGATGTTTCCTGCGTCGTCAAGTTCTTGTCCTGATGAGTGTCTGTGGTGGTCACATTCTCATGTCCCTCTTCGGAGCTCCTTGAAGATGGTGTATGCTGGAGGAATGAGCTGCTCTTAGGAGGATTTTCATTCTGGGCCTCCACCTGGGTGGTGTGGTTTTCAGAAAGAATACCCAGGTGCTGCTCAAGGTCATGCTGCACAGGGCCACAGAACACACTCTTGGAAGCCCTGCTTCTCTTCTTCAGGCTGCTTCTCAGGACCTGGTCATCATGGTTGGGCTGCACAGGACCACAGGACATGCTCTTGAAAACCCTGCTTCTCTTCTGTAAGGTGCTGCTCAGAAGATATTCATCTTGGTTGTGCTGTACAGGACCACAGGACACGCTCTTGGAAACAATGCCTCTCTTCTGCAGGCTGCTGCACAGGTGGTATTCACGGACATGCAGCACAGGACCACAGGACAAACTCTTGGAAGCCCTGCTTCTCTTCTGTAGGCTGCTGCTCAGGAGCTGTTCATGGTCATACTGCAAAGGACCACACTGCCCACCTATGGAGTGAGGTTGGCTTTTTTTCTGGCACCAGTGGATGGCAGGTATGCTGTGATTTTTGATGTCTTGCTTCTTTACAACTTTGGCCTCACCATGAGACTGATACTTTGCTGGCAGGGTACAGGTGGAATTGTCGGGATCAATCCCTATGCTCTTCAGATAGTAATGGCAGGTGGGAGGATCTGCGGGTGCCATGGCAATATTGGGCTGCATGAGCTTAGCATTATGGTTTAATGTTGTCCACCCAGGGTGACTGATGTTTTAATATTAAGTAAGTTGACATGATGCTGTTAAATGTCTCGTCATATAAAGCGTCCCTAATGTCCTTGGGGCTATAGCCCATGCCCCACATGGCTGCCATAATACTGGGGTTGGGCTTGCTGGGGAGTGTTTCTAGGGACAGGGTATGTTTTGAAATCTCTTCACTGCCCTTGAGCCACTGATGTTCTATAATGTAATGTATCTTGGACCTCTGCCCAGGATCAGTAATCAACAAATGCATGATGAGACTGGCAATGTGTACTGGGAGCTTTGGTGGAATATAGCAATGTGGCTCCTTCATTTCCCATGTCAAGTGCCCTGGGATCATTTCCCATGTCAAGTGCCCTGGGATCATAGCCTTGGCTGCTGAAGAGCTCTGGAGCACTATAACGAAGGGTGCCATAGAACACTGTTGACTCTGGCTCAGTACTCACATTGATGGCTAGGCCAAAATCACACAGCTTAACAGTTTTATTTGCATCCATTAGAATGTTTTCTGGTTTGATGTCCCGATGTGCAATATTGTTCTCATGGCAGTATTTAACTGCACACACCAGTTGTGTGAATATGTGCCGGCATCCATTTCCGGCATATAGTCCACGTCTAAGATACGACTAGCCAGATCACCCCCAGAGGCATATTCCAAAATCAACTAGATGTGTTCAGTGGTTTCCATGACATGGAACAATTTGGCTATGTTAGGGTGGTCGAGGAATTTCATAATCTCTAGCTCATTTTCAGTCAGAGTAGCATTTGTTTTACCCTTTTCCAGCGTCTTCAAAGCAAACGGTACTTCTGTGAGGAGGTGGAGGGCCAGTTTCACCTGAGCAAAGTTTCCTGTGCCGAGAGTCTTGAGGATCTTGTAATGGTCCATGAGGATATCCTCTTCAGAGCATCTGTCCTGAGGATGCAGCTGCATCATCACCTCCTCAGCCCTGCTTCCGTCCATTGTCTATCTCAGCTCCAACTCACAATACTAGATATAAAAAAATCAAAAGCCGTTCTGTTACATTTTTACTGTTATATTAAATTACTATGGCTGAAAACAACATACAGCAGAGTTGATTTTGGCTTCCAAAGGGAGCATCCATAATGGCAGGCAAGGTGTGGTCGAAGATGGAAGAAGCAAAAGCTAAGAGGTCATATGTTAGCCACACAGAAAAGCAAAGCAGGGGAGGCTATAAATGCTCAAAGCTTACCCCAAGGGATGGACTCAAGCAAGGCTGAACTCCTAAAGTTTCAATAACCTCAAACAGTGTCACCAACTGGGGACTAAGTGTTCAAATATGTGAGCCTATGAAGGACATTTTTTAGGGGGAAGTTCCTATCAGTAAATTCCCTCATAAAACAATCAGAGATATAAACAATCTGATTCAAAACAGTCTAGGGAATTTAGCAACAAGTGCTCAAAACAAGTGGTTAATAAACATTTTAAGTGTTTATCATCCTTAGCCATCATGGAAATGCAAATTTAAAAGAGCTTTGAAATTTCATCGCACTGCAATCAGAATGAGTATTATCAGGAAAACAAAGCAGTACAAATGCCAGCAGCCAGCAAGGATTTAGGGAAGAGGAACCTTTATTCACTGTTAGTGGGAGTACGATTGGGAGTATGATGGGGGTGTGGGAGTATGATCGGGGGTGTGGGAGTATGAAAGGGGGTGTGGGAGTATGATCATGAGTTTGGGAGTATGAACGGGGGTATGGGAGTATGAAAGGGGGTGTGGGAGTATGAATGGGTGTGTGGGAGTATGAATGGGTGTGTGGGAGTATGAACGGGGGTGTGGGAGTATGAACGGGGGTGTGGGAGCATGTACGAGTGTATGGGAGCATGAACGTGTGTATGGGAGCATGAAAGGGGGTGTGGGAGTATGAATGGGTGTGTGGGAGCATAAATGGGAGTGTGGGAGCATGATAGGTTGTATGGGAGTATGAACGGGTGTATGGGAGCATGAACAGGTGTGTGGGAGCATGAACAGGTGTGTGGGAGTATGAAGGAGTGTATGGGAGTATGAATGGGTGTGTGGGAGTATGAATGGGTGTGTGGGAGTATGAACGGGTGTGTGGGAGTACGATTGGGTGCGGGCACCATAGAAATGAGTTTGTAGAGTCCTCAAAATCTAAGTATAGAACTGCTATACAACTCAAGTATCCCACTTTTGGGCATCTCCCCAAAGGACTCTGTCCCTACATAGATTTACCTGTACTTCCATGTTCACTGCTTCTCTGCTTACAGCAGCGGGGAGATGGAATGAGCCTAAGTGTCCAGTGCATGGATAGAAAATGAAAATGTTCACATCCACAATAAAATTTTATTTATTGGCAAAGAAATAGAAGAAATAATGAAATTTACAAGTGAATGAATGGCTCTATAAAATATCACACTGGGAGAGACAAATGCCGTGAGAAGTCTCCTACAAGCCAATTTCAGCAAAACGTTTTTAAAGTTACTTGTTTAACACTGAATGCTAGTGATGGCCAGAAAGATAGGGACCATTTCACAGAGGCATGAAAGAGGCCTTAAGGGGAAGGGATTAGCAGAACATATGAGACATGAAGGGGGAAGAAGGGACTAGTAGGCATGGGAGCAGTAGCCAAAACTAAGGATATATGAAAAACGCATGTGAAAACATGATCATAAAAGCTTATTAAAAACTACAATCTAAAAAGGAAATTTGTGTGATGGTGTCCTCGGTGAATGAATATAGTTCCTTCTAGTAGCCATTGGTTAAGTAAATATCCCAGTGTCAGATACCATCAGCCAAGGAAACCCCAAAGACCCAAAACAATACAGACCATTGCCACTGTTCTTAATTGTTCACCAAACTCAGTGGTCATTTCTATTACTGGACACCACTCACTTGGTTGCAGAACATACAGGAATCAAGTGGAAGATGAGCTGCAAGCTTTCTCCCTATGGGCTACTCTTCACAGTGCCAAAGGTGCTGCCTTCACAGTGCCAAAAGATGCTCTGCAGACTGCTGGGGGAGAAGAGTCACCAAGTCTGACCCAGGTGTCAACCCAGGAGCTACAATAATGACTTCCCAAGCAAGACACGCTCTCTAGTGAAACTGTGGCTTAACTGTTATGGGCTTAACAACCACTTTCTGATAGGAGGGAACTCATGTCTGATTCTGCAAAACCAGTCACGAACCCTTAGTAGGGAAGGTCATAGGCCCAGGGGGAACCTACTACTGTTGTTTTGATTTCATGTTGTCAAATGTCCTTCTAAATACACACGTTGATATTCATATATTCATAGATTGATGCTGCAGCCAACTGTTAGTGAAGCTTCCTACTGCTGCAGCCAAAGTGACGAGATTAAGAGATAGATGGTGGAATGCTCAGCCCTATCTAGACAGTTCTATCACCCCCTCCAAGACACTGGGAATGCAGTCAAAGAGAGGCAAAGGGATGCCTCTGGACATGGCATGGCTTTCACACTCGTGAACTCACTTCATTTGCTCTCATCCACACAAGCCTGGGCTCCTCAACTCTCTATCATTGGTAGGGGAGGGGTATATGAGACGCCATGGCCTTCTGAGGGTCTACTGGAAGGTACCAATGGTTGGAAAGGAATCATTTTCTTCAGTGATGTAGCTACTGTTAAGATGCCCTTGCTCAGGGGAACACTCCTCCATTGCTTCTGGGAGTGCAAACTTCATTGTCACTATGGAAATCAATATAGCAGTTGTTCAGAATCCTACCACAAGACACTTGCTCAACTATGTTCATTGCAGCTTTATTCATAATAATCAGAAACTGAAACAACCTAGACATCCCTCAACCAAAGAATGAATAAAGAAAATGTGGTACACTTATACAATGGAGTACTACTCAGCTGTTAAAAATGACATCATGAAACTTGCAGGCAAAGGGATGGAACTAGAAAAAAAAATCATCCTGAGCAAGGCAACCCAGATTCAGAAACTCAAACATAATATATATTCACCTATAAGTGGGTTTTAACCTTTATGTAAAAGATAACCACACTATAGTCCACAGACACAGAGAGGCTAAGTAACAAGAGGGGGCTCTAGTGAGGGAGTGCATGGATCTCTCTAGGAATGGGAAATAAAAAGATTTTGTGGGTGAACTGGGGACAGGTGAAGATAAGAACAGGAAGAATCAAGTTGGGGGGTGAGAGTACAGGGAGAGATGATTGGAATTGGGGGCATTTGGTGGGCAACGTGGAAAACTAGTCCAGAGAAACTACCTGGAACCTATGAGGGTGACCCTAGTGAAGATTCCTAGTAATGAAGGATACAGAGCCTGAATTGTCCATCTTTGTAACCTGGTAAGGTTCCCAATAGTGGGATAGGAACATCAACCCAGCCACAAACCCTTCAATCTATAACCTATCCTGCCTGTGAGATGTGCTGGAGTAATGGTGGCTCAGAGCTTGTGGGAGTTGTCAACCAATGGCTGGTCTAACTTAAGACCCACATCATGAGAAGGAGCTCAGGCCCTGACACTGCCTGGATCTCAGAAAGCTGAATCTCCCAGAGATCTAGGATAGAACCAAACATGACTGGCAAAAAAAAAAGTCAATGAAATGATTCCTAATGATATTCTGCTATACTCATAGACTGGTGTTTAGCCCAATCATCACCAGAGATACTTCCTCCCACAGTTGATGGGAGCAGAGGCAGAGACCCACAGCCAAACATTAGGTGGATCCCAGGGAACCCGGAAGAAGAGGGGAATGAAGGATTGTAGGAGCCAGAAGGGTTGAGGATAGCAGGAGAACACAGCCCAAAGAATCAACTAATCAGTGCTTGTAGAAGCTCACAGAAACTGAAACAGTGACCACAGAGCCTGCGTGGGGCTATTCTAGATCTTCTATAAATGTGTTGTAGTTGCTTAACTTGGTGTTATTTGTGGGACTCCTAACAGTGGCAGTAGAGGTGTCTCTGACTCATTTCCCTGCTCTTGGGACCCTCTTCCTGCTACTGGGTTGCCTCATCCAGCCTTGATATGAGGGTTTATGTTTCCTAGTCTTATTGCATTTTTATGTCTTGTCATCTTTATTGTTACATCATCAGGTGATATCCCTGGGAGGTCTGCTCTTTTCTGAAGGGAAAGGGAAGAGGAATGGATATGGAAGGAGAGAGGGAGTTGGGAAGAACTGGGAGGAGTGGAAGGAGGGGAGGGTGTGGTTGGAATGTTTTGTATGAGAGAATAATAAACAAACAAGCAAGCAAGCAAATGTCGGGGGGGGGATACCCTTGCCTTTGCTCTGGCAAATACTCTCTCACCCATACCAGAACAATACATTCTCATGAAACTTAGGGAACCATACATTGAAAAGAAGGTATGTAAGTTGGAGGGGGGGCTTCTTGAGAAGAAGGGCTCAGGCAGGACAGGGAGAGGCATGAGAATGAGAAAGGGGACTGGGATGCGAATGACTGAAATTCATCCTATAGCTATCAAACAATAATCAGAACTAAACAACCTAATGATGCACTTCAGGTCACAGAAGACTGAGCAAACCAGTTCCTGAGCAGTGGGCAGCTGGTGTAGGAGGGTCCTTCTGTATTTGGGTTGCTTTTATTGGTTAATAAAGAAACTGCCTTGGCCTTTTGATAGGGCAGGACTTAGATAGACAGGGAAAGAGAACAGGATACTGGGAAGGGGACACAGAGTTAGAGAGAGCCGCCCACCATGAACACACGCTGAATCTTTCCCGGTAAGCCATGACTCGTGGTGACACACAGATTATTAGAAATGGGTTAAACAAATATGTGAGAGTTAGCCAATAAGAGGCTAGAGCTAATGGGCCAGGCAGTATTTAAATGAATACAGTTTCCGTGTAATTATTTCGGGTACGCACTGGGAGCCGGGCGGGACAGAACAAGGGGCCCTGTACTGGGAACCAGGCGCAGGGAGACCGCGCGCCTCTTGCTACAGGCAGCAATGCATAAAAAAGAACAAAACTGAAATTAACAAAATGTTACCAGAAAAAAAAAGAAAAAGGAACAAAGATATTTGAAAAGACATACAAAACTGAAAACCCTTTACCCAAAACTAACCAAGAAAGAGAAGACATAAATTAATATAATTAAAGAAAAAAGGAGACAATATCATTCCAGGTACCATAGAAATCCAGAACTGCTAGGAAGTGTTTTGAAAACATACTTTAATGAACTGGAGAATCTGGAATAAGTGGGCACATTTCTAGGCACCCATCGCCTATCAAAATTGAAGCAACAACATGTAAAACACATTAGTAGATCAATAACAAAGTTGAAGAGGTAATGAAAAAAATCCCTAAACAGAAGAAAAGTCCAATGCCACAAAGAAATATGGAGAGAGCTATCAGACAAATTAAAGGAATGATCCCTGGACTGGTCCATCGAAAGGGAGAGGATGCTTCCACACTGCTTCTACAATAGCAGACCACCCTGATACCAAAACCTAATAAAGATGCCATAAATAGGAAAAGTGATAAAGCCTATTTCCTCCATGAGGCTTGGCTTGAAAATCTTAAGTGTGAATAGTCAGTATTTCACACCAATTTCAGCAACACATGAGACAGGCGATATAGGTCACAATGGAGTGAGTTCATCCAGGACTCATCAATTCCTGGATGGTTCCACATACTCAGACTGATAAGGGATACTGCATATAAACAGAATCCACAGGAAAATCACATGCTCACCATAAAGAAGAATAAAATGTCAACATTTTTCAGGAGCTGGAGATGATTGTGTATCATG
This sequence comes from Ondatra zibethicus, assembly GCA_004026605.1. Classification (NCBI taxonomy): domain Eukaryota; kingdom Metazoa; phylum Chordata; class Mammalia; order Rodentia; family Cricetidae; genus Ondatra; species Ondatra zibethicus. Next base: position 10,733 of record PVIU01029688.1, read on the forward strand.
TCACTAACCAGTGTCATAATCAGAGGCGGGGAGAAAAAGAGAAGGGCTGGGGGGGGGAGAGTCATATGGTAGAAGACAGTGGCCTAGGTAGCCAGTAGGAGCAGTAGCCAGAAACATAAAACCCAACCCAATGAGGCATTGACAAACCACCAAACAATCAGAGTGAAGGATCCACACTAACAGTGTAATGACAAATGTGTCACAAGATGTTGGGTTTAGCCACTTTAATCACGGTGACTTTTCTCAGCTCAAGGTTCTTTTTGTGAGTAGTGCTATGAGGAAGGCTCAGTGCCTTCTCCCCAGAGAGCGATGAGTAACCAGACCTAGCAAGAGAATTGTCTTTATAATGATTCTTTACTAGTAGCTTCTAAATCCAATGTATTAAGGGGGTTCACACTCTTAGCACTCATGTAATAGACAAAACATTAAACAATTCCATATCACAGTTATTAATCCTACTAATCCTAATATAAAACCAATTCCTAACCTCCATTTGACTTATCAATTCTCTATAAAGCATTTCTTAACCTTACTACAACTTATCAATTAACATTTCCTAATCTTTATCAATTATAAAACCTTTCTTAACCTTAATACATCTTATCAATTAACATTTCCTAATCTTTAAATAGCATTATAGAACCTGATATCCTTTGTAAGATTTCTTTAGTCCTGAAGGGGACTTTCGGGTTTCTTTAGGCGGATGCCCGACCGCACGAAGCTCAACTATTGACCACGTAGTCTGTGTGGTCTGGCAATGGTCTGCTCTAGGGAGATGAGGCGTCTGTCTGCTCTCGGGAGGCAAAGCGTTCCGTCTGCTCTGCATGGTGCTGTTATGAGGCTCTGCTCTAGGAAGCAGGCGTTTGGAGGATCCGACCACGAGGCTGAGCCACATGCCAGGGCCATCGTGAAAGTGAGACAACTCCCTGCTGCTGCCCTCTCTTTTTGTGCCCGTTTGAAACGGCCCCTTGCCCCATCCTTCTCACAGCCAGATGCCCTAGGCTATCAGTATCGACTGGACACAGTAGGGTGGGGGTCCTTCTCGTGTGGCAAGATTACTGTCATTACCAAGGTTACTGGCTGCAGCTTTCCTCTCTGGCAGGGCCAGATGGGTGTGGCAGCCTCCAAGTGGGCAAAATGTTCTCTTAATATTCCTCAATAATTTTCTACTTCACACAGTTTTCTTACTTAATTTTCTATTTTCTAAATTATACTTATCCCATATTTTCTATATTATACTTATCCTTCTACTATAGTTTTCCTACTTTACCTACACACTACAGATTCCTCTTTTTTTACTTATTCAGAGGGATCTGTTTCCATGCTCATTACAAAATGCCAACAGGCAAGACTGTACCTGGGTGTTGGACGAGGAGAACAGGAAGTGCCTTTCCCAAATGTGTGACTCTGCACACTGTCTTCACCACTGGCGTCCTTGTACTGAAAGCTCTGCTTTAAATACAGCAAGATGGACGCCAACTGTCTCAGCTATCTAACCCAAACTTCCAACTATGGGTCCTGATTCACGGGAGAGCTCATCTGATTGGGAAGTTTGAAGTCATGTGACCTGTGTGGGTCTGTAGTGAGGAGGCTCTAAGGAGGGTGGGGTGGGTGACACAAGTATTTATTGTGACTGCTCTCCAGGGCTGTGCCTGCTCCTGCCGCCTCCCCCACCCTTCTGGCCTCTGCCCACATGGCACACTTCTTCCCTCCCCAGGCCCCATCTCACTTGTAAAGAACCTGCACTGACTTTCTGAAAGTTGGAGGTTGGGTTTGCCTCCGGCCATTAGCTCTCTTCCTGAGGGAAGTGGCAGACAAGGAACTGTTCACTACTGGGTGGGTCTCTGTCAGCTGCTGGACTCAGGGATCAACAGGACTGCAGATACTCAGGGCTTCGAGGAGCTGGTTGTCTTAAAGGACAAGTGCTCTCCCTTGAGGAGCCCGAGTGTGTACCGTCCCCACCCCTGCCCCTCTCTCCCCCTTAATGCCTGTGCCCCATCTATGTTAAAAACCTTTTCTTAGTGAGTTCCAAGTTTACATCATAAAAAGTCATGGCTTATGCACCTTCTGGTGGTGTCCAACATCTTAAAAAAAATCAAAGAATTTTCCTCACTCTGAGTCTTTTTCTATTCTCTGCTCTGAGTATGTGATGGGCCGTTCTACAACAGACATTTCTGTTTCTCAGACTTGGAAACTTCCCCCCAAACATCCCATAAACTATGTCTCGTTTGCTGTATCTGCAAACACTTTCATCCTCTTTTTCAATCAGTCCTCAATTTCTTGTTCCGCTTTGTCGATGCCCTCAGTTTTGCCTCCAGGTCTCCACGTGTGACTTTATTCCTTTATATTCTTATTAAATATTCCTGTGTAAACACCCCCTTTAAAGTGTCCAGTTATTGCTTGCTGGATGCATGATATTCTCTCATCTCTCTGAGGACTCTGGAGAGGTTGTGTAGCAGGACGCCATGAAAATAGGGAACTGTGTGCAAAGCTGTGTGCTCAGCAGCCATTTGTTTCCAAGCCTCTGCGGAAACACAGGCTCCAGTTTCAGAAGCCGATTACTGCGTGCATAGCTGGAGTGACCCAAAAGGTGACCTTGTTATACTTTTAACTGAGCAGAAATCTACTTTTATTTTTTTCATAATGGCTCATGGCTCTTAAAACTGTGTTATTGGATAATAGGGGAAACTCTGCCTGGGATATATTGTATGAAAGAAGAATGAATTTTTAAAAAGGGACTCACTGATTCTTTTTAAATTAGACGTTTTAAATTGTATCCATGTGGATGAGTGTTTTGCTTACATGGATGCCTGTTGGAGGTCAAAGGTGGGTGCCAGATGCCCTCCTTCAACTACAGTTATGAACAGTTGTGGCCGTCATGTAGATTTGGGGGATTGAATACAGGTCCTCTGCAAGAAGAAGCATTATTAACCACTGAGTCATCTCCACAGCTCCCAAACCTGTCAACTTGGACATGTTACTTCAACGAAGCAATTGTGCTGCATCTCTGTTTAAGGGTAGAGAATTCACATTTTACTGATATCACCATAGGAACAGGGCAGGAAATGGTCCTTGTGAATGTTGACAGCTACAGATGATTTTATGATGGAAAATAAGCTTCCCAGAGGGCCTGGATACAGTTTCAGGTGTGTCCCTTCAAATCTGCATTCTGAAACACTATGCTGAGTTTGTAAACCATGTTCCATTGAAGCAAAAACACATCAGCCACCTGCTTCTTTTAACAGTTTGAGAACTTGCCATCTTATCAAGGGACATAGGCTTAAAACTCGAATATCATTTAAAAAAAAAAAAACCTGAATGAAATTTGCCAGAGCAGTGGTTCTCACCCTTCCTAATGCTGCGACCCTTTAATACAGTTCCTCATGATGTGGTGACCCCCCAAGCATCAAATTAATTCGTTGCTACCTCCTAACTGCAGTTTTGCTACTGTTATGTATCATAAATATCTGATATGCAGTATATCTTATGTGTGACTGCTTTTGGGGCCGCGACCCACAGGTTGAGAAATGCTGGCCTAGAGGAAAAGTGTTCTCAACACTGGCAATTATGAAATCAAAATGCCTATCAACTTTGGAAAACATTGAAGAGGTTCTACAGTAACCATTCAGCCATGATCTAATGTATTACACGAGAGTGAATAAGGACTTTCATCCCAACAAGTGTGCAACTACCAGCATGTGTAGGGTGTCTAGCAAGGAGTGATAGCTCACCATTTTTGAGGGGATCCGGGGGTGTTTTCCAGGGCCTGATACTTCATAGGGTTATAGAGCAGTTGAGTTCAGGTCATTCAGGGCCGGATACATAGCAGTGTACTCAGGGTGGCTATGGTAGAGGGAGAGGTGTCTAACAAGGCTTGGTATCTAGCAGGAGAATTGGATGGTCGCAGCGGGGTTTCATCCCTCTGCCTGCAAATTTTATGAAGTCATTTTCTTCTTGGCTGAATAGTGTCCCATAGTATATAACACTTAATTATCCAGTCGTCAGTTGAAAGGCATTTTGGGTTCTTTCCATTTCCTGCGTATCGCCATGTGGCAGTGGCTCACAGGCTAAGTTTCGGCAGCATGTCTTACTCTGGTGGTGGATCCATGGAGGCTCTCTGTGTCTCTGCCTTCCTTCTCCCAACATTCAGTTCTGTTTTCCCTGCCTACCTAAGTTCTCCCCTATCAAAAGGCCAAGGCAGTTTCTGTATTCATTAACCAATGAAAGCAATTCATAAACAGAAAAAACTCCTACACCAGCAAACAGCAGAATGATCTTCATAAGGCCTTCACTACTGTCCTCTTCAACTGCTTCCATCCACCCCATAGGTGAGGAGAGGCTATGGTCATTCTCTAGTGTTAAGCACTGGTGTGGTTTAGTTCAGATGTTCCTAGGGGTTCTATCTCTTGTCCTGATGGGCATCTGTGGTGGTCACATTCTCATGTCCCTCTTCAGAGCTCCTTGAAGATGGTGTATGCTGGAGGAATGAGCTGCTCTTAGGGGGATTTTCATTCTGGGCCTCCACCTGGGTGGTGTGGTTTCCAGAAAGAATACCCAGGTGCTGCTCAAGGTCATGATGCACAGGGCCATAAACACACTCTTGGAAGCAATGCCTCTCTTCTGCTCAGCATCTTGTTATTGTTGTGCTTCACAGGACCACAGGACATGCTCTTGGAAGCCCTGGTTCTCTTCTGCAAGGTGCTACACAGAAACTGCTCATCATGGTCATGCTGCATGGGACTACAAGACACATTTTTTTTTGAAGTGCTGCTTGTCTTCTCCAGGCTGCTACTCAGGCGCTGCTCATCATGGTCATGCTGCACAGGACCACAGGACATGCTCTTGGAAGCCCTGCTTCTCTTCTGCAAACTGCTGCTCATTAGGTGCTCATCGTGGTTGTTCTGCGCCAGACCACATGAGATGCTTTTGGAAGCCCTGCTTCTCTTCTCCAGGCTGCTGCACAGGACGAGTTCATGGTCATGCTGCACAGGACCACACGACATGGTCTTGGAAGCCCTGATTCTCTTCTGGAAGCTGATGCTTAGATTTTCATCATGGTTGTGCTGCAAGGGACCACAGGACATGCTCTTGAAAGCCATGTTTCTCTTCTGTAAGCTCCTTCACTAGGTGCTCATCATGGTCATCCTGTACAGGACCACTGGTCACATTATGGGAATCCCTGTTTCTCTTCTGCAGGCTGCTATTCAGGAACTGCTTTTCATGGTCACACTGGAAAGGACCAAAGGACACGGTCTTGGAAGCCTTGCTTCTTTCACAGGCTGCTGCTCAGAAATTGCTCACATTCATGCTGTACAAGACCACAGCACATGCTCTTGGAAGCCATGCTTCTCTTATGCAGGCTGTATCTCAGCTTCTCATTTTGGTCATGCTGTACAGGACCAGAGGACATGGCCTTTGAAGCCATGCTCCTCTTCTGCAAGCTGCTGCTCAGGAGCTGCTCATCATGATTGGGCTGCACAGGACCACAGGACACGTTCTTGGAAGCCACGCTTTGCTTTTGCAGGCTGTTGCTCAGGAGCTGCTCATCATGGTTGACCTGCACAGGACCACAGGATACACTCTTGGAAGCCCTTCTCTTCTGTAAGCAGCTTCTCAGGAGGTGTTCGTCATTGTTGTGCTGTACAAGACCACTGGACACGCTCTTGGAAACCCTGTTTCTCTTCCTCAGGCTGCTGCTCAGGAGTCATGCTGCTCATGGTCATGCTGCACAGGACCACAGGACACACTCTTAGAAATCCTGTTTCTTCTCTGCAGGTTGCTGCTCAGAAGCTACTTATGGTTATTCTGTACAGAACCACAGAACACGCTCCTGGAAGCCCTGCTTCTCTTCTGTAAACTGCTGCTCACTTGCTCATCATGGTGGTGCTGCACAGGACCACGCGACATGCTCTTGGAAACAATGCTTCTCTCCTGCCAGCTGCTGCTCAGGAGGAGATCACTGTCATAGGACCATAGGATACCCTCTTGGAAGTATAATTTTCTTCTGCAGGCTTCTGCTAAGTTTCTCATCATGGTTGTACTGCACAGGATGACAGGACACACCCTTGGAAACCATGTTTCTCTTCTGCAGGCTACTGCACAGGATCAGCTCAATCCATGCCACACAGGACCACAGGACATGCTCTTGACAGACCTGCTTCTCTTCTGCAAGCTGATGCTCAGAATCTCATCATGGTTGTGCTGCACAGGACCACGGGACATGCCCTTGGAAACCATGTTTCTCTTCTGCAGGCTGCTGCTCAGGTGTTCACGGTCATGCTGCACAGGATCATAGGACAATCTCTTGTAAACCCTGTTTCTCTTCTGTAGAATGCTTCTCAAAAGCTGATCATGGGAGGCTGCACAGGACCACAGGACACGCTCTTAGAAGCCCTGCTTCTCTTCTGTAGGCTGATGCTCAGTTGCTCATTATGGATGTGCTGCACAGG
>PVIU01029689.1:0-17092 GCA_004026605.1 Ondatra zibethicus
ACTCATCTTCTCCCACCTTCTGCTCTTCACCTGCACCTTGGGAGCTCAATCCATTGCTCTGATGTGAATGTGGGTCTCTGTTTCTATCTCCATCCATCGGATGAAATTTCTATAATGGTAATCAAGATAATCATCAGTGTGACTATGGTACAAGGCTAGTTCTGGCACCCTCTCCTCTGCTGCCTGAATACCTAGCTGGGGACATGCCCGTGTGGATTTTAGTTTTTTGATACAAATTTAAAGTCAGTTTTATTGTACTGTACATATATTTCTACTCTTGTTTAAGATATTGTGTTTATCTTGCTCAATTAAAAATGTAATGTATAGTTAAAATACAGATTAATAGTCATGTACAATCGTCAAACCTATATTCATGTTAATTAAGTTTTCTGTGTGTGCAGAGATATATTTCAGTTAGATAGGTAATCTTTGAACACTTCAAAGACCTACCTAATATGGCAGTTAAAATGTTTTAATAACTTAGAATTCTTTTGACATAAAACATGTCTGCTCCTGGCAGCACCAATCTATTCCCAAGAGGATGATGGGTACCAAAGACACTCCACAAGGAGTTTGTTTTCTTTTTGGCAAAACTGATCTATTAGGCAAGAAACTGCCCTTGCCTTGACTGCTGACAGTAAGTGCGCTGTCCAAGCTGTACAAGCAAGACACAAAGGCACACAACTCCCAAACCTCGCTGAGTCAGGGTAAGACAGGCCTGATTTTCCTGCTCCACAGATAAGTCTGTCAGATATTCTAGGCCTGCAGGCTGAAGATAGATGTCCCAACATTGCAGAGAATCTTTTGATGACTCTCCAGGAAGCCAGCTGTTTCTGTCATTTTTTACATTTTTGGAAGTCATTTGCCTGTCCTTCCTTCTTACTCAGGTAATAATATTATTTTCTTCTTGGGTCTTTGATGGAGTTAAAGATGAGATATATATAATCATAGTTTTTTCTTAGTTATGATAAAAAGTTAAATTAGATATAGAACTTTAATCTCACCAAGATAGAATAGATAATTAAATATTTAATTTTGTCAAACAGAAATAGACTAGATATTGTTACTGCAATTCCTTGATAACTGTTTTATTGTCTATAATTTTACTATGTTAAAGTTGAAACTTTCCTTTGTGATTAGACAGAAAAAGGGAAATCTGTGGGATAATCCTTCTGTACTCTGTGAATATATGCTGCTCTCATTGGTTTGATAATAAAAGCTGCTTTGGCCTATAGCCAGGCAGACTACAGCTAGGCAGGAAATCCAAACTGAATTCAGGGCTAAAGAAGGGTGCCACCTAAGAAACAAAGTGCCAGCAGACTAGGTAAAAGTTACAGCCATGTGGCAATACATAGATTAAGAGAAATGGGTTTATTTAAATATAAGAGCTAGTTAGTAACAAGGCTGAAGTTTGGGCCAAGCAGTTTATAATTAATATTAAGCCTCTGAGTGATTATTTAGAAGGGGCTGTAGGATGGGACAAGACAGAGAAACTTCCATTTACAGATTGCCTTCTTGTATGTATATATTTTAGAAAATTTCCATTGTATTAGGTTTCCATACCCTCAAATACTCCTTAGTTTTTGCTGTCTTTCCATGTGGTCCCTCATACAACCCACTTTCTCTTTCCCCTCCCTACTTGATTCTTCTATTCCAGCACCTACCCTATCCATCCATAACTATCTTGTAACTGGAGGTTTCTCTCCTGCCTTCCAGTTCCCAAATAACCATGCTGAGGCTTAATATTAATTACAAACTGTTTGGCTGATGATTCAGGCTTCTTACTGGCTAGTTCTACATATAATTTAACCCATTTCTAATAACCTTTATATTTCCATGTGCCGCGTGGTTTATCAATAAAGCTCTGGCATCTCCCAGACTCCACCTTCTTTTTCCCTGTATCTTTACTTGGATTTTCTGCCTGGTTCTATTCTGTCTGTCTATTGGCCGAATAAGCTTTTTTGTTAAACAATGGTAATAAAACATATACACAGCATACAGAAGTGCATCTCAAATCCCTATCTATTCTAATTCCCTTTATTAACAACATTTATTCATTCCCTCTAATCTCTTACCCTATACCTACCCTCAGTGAGTCTATGGATTGTAGTTTGTTATCATTGACTTCAGAGCTAATATCCACATATAAGCAAAGACACACCATATTTGTCTTTCTGATTCTGGGCTCCCTAATTCGGGATGATTTTTTTTTGTTAGTTCTATCCATTTGCCTGTAAATTTGACAATGTCATTTTTTCAATGACTGAGTAGCAGTTCATTGTGGAAATCTCATTTTCTTTATCCACATCTCTGTTAAGGGACATATAGGATGTTTCCAATTTTTGGCTATTATGAACAGAGCAGTAGTGAACTTGGCTGAACAAGAGTCTCTGTGGTAAGATGAAGCATACTTTGGATATCTGCTCAAGAGTGGTATAGCTGGATCTTGAGGTAGGTCAATCCTCATGTTATTGAAAAACTGTCACATTGATTTCCATAGTTGCTGTATGAATTTATATCTCCACCAACAATGGAAGGGTTTTCCTTTGTTACTCTATATCCTTACCACTATGAACTGTCATTTGCTTTGTTGATCTTAGTCATTCTGACAGGTGTGACTAAGATGGAATCGCAAAGAAATTTTTATTTGCATTTCCCTGATGGCTTTGGATGTTGAACATTTAATGTTTCTCAGCCATCTGAGTTTCCTCTATTGAGAATTGTCTGTTTAGATCTGTAACATCTTTTTTTTTTAATTTTAATTGGGCTACCTGTTTTCTTGATGTCTACTCTCTTGAGTTCTTTATATATTTTGGATATTAGTCTTCCAAAGGATGTGGAGTTAGTAAAAAAAAAAAATCCCACTCCATAGGCTACTGCTTTGTTGGAATAATGGTATTCTCTGCCCTACTTGATGTCCCATTTATTAATTGTTGGTTTTAGTGTCTGTGCTAATGATGTTCTGTTCTGAAAATCTTTTCCCATGCCAATGAGTTCAAAGCTATTCCCAGCTTTCTCCTCTATCAGGTTCAGTTTCTCTGTTCTTCTGTTGAGTTCTTATCTATTTGGTGTTGAGTTTTGTGCAGGGATTAAGTATTGTTATGTTTGCATTATTCTCCATGCTTCTGTCCAGTTTGACCAGCACCATTTGTTGATATTTTATTCCAGTGTGTATTTCTGACTTCTTTATCAAAAATAGGTCTCTGGATTTATGTTTGGGTCTTTAATTCCATTGATCCACATATCTGTTTTTATGCCAATATCATGCTTTTTTATTGATATAGTACAAATTATAAATTGGGGATGGTAATACTTTCAGCAGTTTTTTTATTATTCAGGATTACTTTAGCTATCCTGGGCTTTTTGTGTTTCCATGCGAAACTAAAATTGTTATTTTAAGATCTGTGAAGAATTGTATTGTAATTTTGATGGGAATTGCATTGAATGTATAAATTATTTTTGGTAGGATGGCCATTTTTACTATATTAATCCTACTGATTCATGAGCATGGGCTCATTTTTTTCATCAGTGACTTGAAGTTTTTTTTAACAAGTCTATAACTTGCTTCATTAGAGGTATCTCAAAATATTTTACACTATTTGATGATATTGTGAAAGGCATTATTTCTGATTTCTTTCTCAGACCCTTTGTCATTTGCATGTAGGAGAGTTATTATTTTTGTGAGTTAATATTGTATATAACTACTTTGATTAAAGTATTTATCAGCTCTATGAGTTTCATATTGGAATTTTTAGGGTCACTTATACAATCATGTTATCTGCAATCAAAATTATTTTGACTTCTTCCTTTTCAATTTGTATCTTTTGATACAATTGTCTTATTGCGTCAGCTAAAATGTAAAGTACTATATTGAATATGTATGAAGAGAGTAAATAACTTTGTCTTATTATTGATTTTAGTGTTATTGCTTGGACTTTCTCCTTTCTCCTATTACTAATTTTAGTGTTATTGCTTTGAGTTTCTCTCCATTTATGCTGATGTTGGATATGGACTTTCTTTAAACTGCCTTTATTATGTTGAGGAATATCTTTTGTATCCCTAACTTCGCCAGGTCTTTTATCTTAAGAAATAATGTTGGAGATTGTCAAAAGCCCTTTTCTCTGTCTTTTTTATTTATATGGTGGATTATATTTATTGATTTGGGTATGTGAAACCATTCCTGGGATGAAGCCAACCTAATCATGGTGGGTGATCTTTTTGAGGTATTCTAGGATTCTGTTTGCAAGTATTTTATTGAGTATTTTTGCATCTATATTTATAAAGTATATTGGTCTGTAATTCTTTTTCTTTGTTGTCTCTTTATGTGGTTTGGGCATCAGGGAAATTGTAGCCTCATAAAATTAATTAGGAAGTGTCCCTTTTGATTCAGTTTTGTGAAATAATTTGAGGAGTATTCAAATTAACTCTTCTTTGAAAGTCTGGTAGGATTATGTACTAAAACTTTGTGGTTCAAGGCTTCTTTTGGTTGGGACGTCAGTTTAAATTGCATATCTGATCTCGATTAAACTTTGGTAGGAAGGATGCATCAAGAAAATGATCAAATTATTTTAGATCTTTCAATTTGGTAAATTTTGTGAAGTACAGGTTTTAAAGTATTTATCCTTATAATTCTCTGGATTTCCTCAGTGTCTGTTGTTATGTTCCCCTTTTCATTTCTATTTTCATTTAATTTGGATCTTTTCTCTTTGTCTTCTAGTTAATTTGGATAAGAGCTTGTCAGTCTTGATGATTTTCTCAAAACCAGCTCTTAGTCTTTTTGATTCTTGGTATTCTTTGTTTTATTCTATTTTGTTGATTTTAGCCTTGAGTTTGATCATGCCATCTACACCCTTTGTGTGATTTTTTATTTATGTCCCAGAGCTTTCAGATGTGCTTTTAAGTTACAAGTATGAGATCTCTGCATTTGTGTGTGTGTATGTGTGTGTGATATAAATTTGCCTCATAGAACAGCTTTCCTTGTGTTCCATAAGTTTGGATATGTTGTATATTCATTTTTAATTTAATTCTAGAAAGTGTTTCATAATTTCTGTCTTGACACATTTTTATTTTGTAGAGAATTATTCAGTTCCCATGAATTTGTAAGATTTCTATTGTTGATATTCAGCTATAATCTGTGGTGATCAGATAGGCTGTAGGCTATTATTTTTATTTTCTTGTATCTGTTGAAACTTAAATTGTGTTTGAATACATGCTCGATTTTGGAGAAATTTTTATTAGGTGCTAAGAAGAAGTATATTCTTTTGTTTATGGGCAAAATATTCTGTAAATATCTGTTAGGTTCATTTGGTTTATACTTTCAGTTAGCTCTAGCATTTCTCCATTTAGTTTTGTTTCCCACTATCAGTTTGTGAGACATAAACTGTGATTTAAGCTGTAAAAGTGCTTCTTTTACAAACTTGGTTGCACTTGTGTTTGGGGTATAGGTGTTAATAATTGCAATATCCTGTAAGTTGATTTTTCCTTCTATGAGTATGTATTGTCTTTTGCGATCTGTTCTGATTCTGTTTGGTTTAAAGTGTATTTTGTCAGATGTTAAAATGATTGCACCAACTTTTTTCTTAGTTGCATTTACTTGGAATATCTTTACCCAACTTTTTACCCTGAGGTGATGTCTATCTTTGATGTTAAGGTGTGTTTCTCAGATGTATCAGAGGGATGGATCCTATTTTCACATCCATTCTGTTAGTCTGTATCTTTTTATTAGGGAATGTAAACCATTAATGATGAAAGATATCAATAACCAGTGACAGTTGATTCCTGTTATTTTGGTAGTGGCAGTGGTGGCAGTGGCAGTAGTGGTTGTGTGTGTGTGTGTATTTGTTCCCCTTCTTTTGACTTTGTCAGAGATCATTTATTCCTTGTGTTTTCTTTGATGTAGTTAACAACTCTAAGTTGGAGTTACCATCAAGCAGGTTCTATAGACCTAGATTTGTACATATATAATTTTTAAACTTAATTTTATTTATGGTGATTGAAAGTTATGCTGGACAGAGTAGTTTGGGCCATCATTTGTCATCTCTTGGTCTTTTTCTCTTGCTGCTTTTAATATTCTGTCTTTGTTCTGTATTTTTAGTGTTTTGATTATTATGTATTGAGGGGCTTTCTTTTCCAGTCTAAGTATATTTGGTGCTCAGTATGCTTCTTGCACTTTTATAGGCATCTCTGTCTTTAGATTATTAAAATTTTTGTCTATGATTTAGTTGAAAACATTTTCTGGGCCTTTTACCTGGGTTTCTTTTACTTTCTCTATTCCTATTATTCTTAGATTTGGTCTTTTCACAGTGTTTCAGATTTTCTGGATGTTTTGTGATAGGAGGTTTTTAGATTTAACATTCTATTTGACTGAGATATTTGTTTCTTATATGTTGTATTAAATGCTTGAGATTCTCTTTTCCATCTCTTGTATTATGTTGGTGAGACTTGCATCGGTGGTTCCTGTTCAAGTTCCTACTTTTTTCATTTCCATATTTCTCTCATTGTGGGTTTTCTTTATTAATTCTATTTCCACTTTTAGGTCTTTAACAGTTTTATTCATATTCTTCTACTATTTGTGTTTTCATATATTTCTTTAGGCAATTGTTATCTCTTTAAGGACCTTTATCATATGCATAAAGGCTGTTTTAAAGTCCTTGACTTACTCTTCAACTATGTTGAAATAGTCAGGGTCTGGAGTGGTATAGTTGATGAGTTCTAGTGGATTCATACTGTCCTTGCTGTTATTGATTTTGTTTTTATGCTAGCTCTTAGGCATCTGGTATTGGGAAGATTGCAATTCTAGGTCCTGATATCTGGTCTTGTCTTTGTTGAGTGAGTGTTTTGTTCCTTGGTTTCTGTTTCCTTTCTGGTTCTTAGGAAAGTATGTCTGTGTGTTACCTGTAAGGAGATCTTCTGAGATCCTGATAGGTGTGAGCATTGGGGTTCCAGGTAAGACTTGTTTCTGTGTGTCAGTACCTGAGACATAGAAATGGGAAGAGCTAGGGCAGTGGCGGGTGGCACCATGGTGGGGGTGGCTTCACAAGAGGAAGGATCAGTGTTCTACCAGGATCTGCTTAGTTAGGTCCCTGGGGATTGAGTAGGCGGTAAGGGGAGGCCACAGCAGAGTCTGCTACAGGGCCAGGGATTGGGAGAACTGGACTTGGAAAAATGTAGGAAGACTTGAAGATCTGCAATTAGCCTTATTCCCTTGTCAGAGTAGAAGTTGTATTTCCAGTACCTACTAGAGTTGGAGACTGAAACAAAGCAATGTGTAGGCATATCAAAGAGTTCCACAATAACCTGGAGTGGAGTTTAACAAAGGTTTATTTATTTGGGGGATAAACTCACAGTAATTGTAGTGATCCACAGTCCTCTGTGTGCACTGGAAACCGGGAGCATAACCCAGCAGAAAAGGGGCCTCTCGAGCTTTTTTGTCTGTGCTTTTTAATACCTTAGACCATGCCTAAAATGGGCAAGTATCTAAAAAGCTATTGGATGAAGGAATTTACAGGATGAAGGAAATGAGTGGGAGAAAGAAAGTTTGGAGGGAAAGATTTGTGTGATCCAATGGAAATAGAGATAAGTATAGGAAGAGAAGGGAGGCTACAGAGCTGGGGATGAGACTGGAGAATTATTTTGGAGGAGCAGAAGTAGAGATGAAGATTTCCAATTAGCCTACCTGCTTCCCTGCTCAGTATAGCCTGGGTTCCAAGGGACTCTTCTGGACAAAGAAACAAGTGGAGGAAGGGAAGTTAGGAGGGGGAGATCTATGGGATCCAACAGAGATAATGTAGGGGAAGTCTGCCAGATGTATTCTGTTGAAGATCTGGGGATAGGATTAAAAATTGGATTTGGAGGAATAGAGGGAGAGATGATGATATGCAGTAATTCTACCAGTTCTCCTGGCAGGTGTGGCCTGTGTGTTCCCAGGGAGTTGACAGTACTCTATTGATAATCATATTCACCATGATGGACATTTGAGCTCCAGAACTGATTTAAAATATGAATAGGAACTTGAAAATAACATAAAAGCAAAAAGCTTCCTCAAATGCATAGGTGAGGGCCCTTTTGAGTTTTATTACAACTTTCCCACCCTCTCCAGTCCAGAGAGAGGGAAATGACTGGCTCATTGCACTAGGACTAGCTAACTTGGGAACCCTGCTTCATGACTGACATATTGGATCCTCCTCTCTCCCAATAGATTCTAGTCTACTGAGGATCACTTCTTTGGCCAAGTCTCTAGCTCTACCTGTCACTCTCATCCCAGTTTATTTTTCAGTTTTTTTTTTTTTTACTTTTTGCCTCTTCCTGTCTGACTCCCTTGACCTCCAGATAAGTAATTTATCTCTGCAAGTCACCCAGGGCTTCTCATATTAACCTTTGTATTTCTTCATATTGCAATTTAGTCAATGACCCCTGGATCACACTTAATGGAGCCTTTCACTCTGCCATAGTGAAGTGTTTTAGCTACCTTTTATCCAAAAGACTAGTTGTAGAGTAAACTTGGTAGGTGATCTGCATAGACACAACAAATCATACATACAAGTAACATTATATGAACTCAGCTGGTTATATTGGGGAACACACACACACACATAAACACACATGCAATAACAATTAAGTGTCCATTAATTTGAAGGAGAGTAGGGGGTATATAGGAGAGTTTGGAGGGAAGAAAGCGTAAGGAGAAATGTTGCAACTAAAATACAACCTCAAAAAAATTTTAAATAATGTAGGATGAAGAGTGGAAAGCAGTACAGTGCTCGCTCGATGCATTCAAAGCCCTGAGTTTGATTCTAAGCACAGGATAAATCTGCATTCTTATAATCCCAGTCTCAGCACAAGAGAGGTAGGCAGAACTGGAGACTCAAGGTCATATTTAGCTTCATAGGGAAAAGAGGGTTATAGGAAGCCTTTCATTTTCTCAGCTTTCCAGAAGTGTTTCTATACCCCCATATAATTGTACTGTTTGCACATGATCAGTTGAAGTCTAAAGGACACATTTTAGGGATCCAGGAACAAATCCAGCTAGAATTGCCTCTCCTGAATGCAAATGTACAGCTGGAATAAAAACCTAAAGAAGTTTTTGTAATTGCTCAGTTGTTCCTTGTCCAGACCTGTTAGTGCCTGCAGGAAGACAACCAAGAAAAACAACCAACATACTAACAATAGCTAGCCCTAATGTCTAAGGGGAAAATGGTATGAATTTAGGTAAAGTTTAACAAATTTGATCATACTCGAGTTCAATATTAAAGAGAAAAATATCAGATAGTCGAAAATTGTTACCTATGATAATACTAGGCAAGGATCAA
Organism: Ondatra zibethicus; assembly: GCA_004026605.1. Classification (NCBI taxonomy): domain Eukaryota; kingdom Metazoa; phylum Chordata; class Mammalia; order Rodentia; family Cricetidae; genus Ondatra; species Ondatra zibethicus. Next base: position 9,309 of record PVIU01029689.1, read on the forward strand.
CAGAATGAAACTACAACAGTCTCTGAATTTGCAAATGATCCTTTAGTTAGCAAGACAAATCTTTAAAGAAGCTCCCTGTGACTCCTCCTTTTTGTCTGAGGTTTCTGTCCTGTCTGGTTCCCGCAATCGTTAAGTCCCAAAGAAATCGCATAGAGGTCTACATTAGTTATAAATGGATTGGCCCATTAGCTCAGGATTTTTATTAACTCTTAAAACTTATATTAGCCCATTATTCTTGTCTATGTTAGCCACGTGGCTCGGTACCTTATTCAATAAGGCAGTCACATCTTACTTCTTCTGTGGCTGGGACAAGACTGCAGAGGAATGGGCTTCCTTCTTCCCAGCATTCTCCTGTTCTCATTGATCCACCTCTACTTCCTGTCTGGTTGTCCCACCTATACTTCCTGCCTGGCTACTGGCCAATCAGACTTTATTTAAAATATAATTGACAGAATACAGACCATTGTCCCACAGCACCTCCTCACACTTTGTGTGAAGAGCAAAGATGCTGACTGTCTCAACTTCATTCTCTACATGATCTTTATGCTGTCTACTACAGATAACATTGCCCCAGGCCAGTTATGAAACTCTAAGCAATGGTGAAAATGGATTGCTAACAATCAAGTGGCATGTTGGGACCCCAATCAGTCTCACAGTCCAAGCATTCTTGCTTCATGTCAGAGAAGACTCTCATTGCCTGGTAAACAACAAGCATTTAACATCACCCCAGCTTCACCATTATCTTTACCCTAAACAAAAATAGCATCAAGGGCATCAAAAGGCAGAAGTGAACAGAGGAAGAGTTAGAGTGAAATGCCACAACAACAACAGAGGCAAAATCTATCCAGCAATTGAAATGAACTGCACCTGGGTAAACTGGGTGTTTTAGCTATCCTGAACAATGCTGATGATGACATCCATGTTATGACAGGGTGACCTCTGTGGTCACTTGTCTTATTTCCCCTTCAAAGTCAGAAGAAGACAGTGAAAGCTGACCCAGGAAGGAATGATGAATCTAAGATGAACAGTTTTGAAAGCAAAAGAGAGGTGTGAAATCTTCTTTTTGATATGTGGTTTGGCAGCATGGAGTAAAAAGAACTAAGACCAATATTCTGAATAGTTTCAGAACAGGATGTGTTGTATCAGGATTTTGGAGCACTCACTACTTCCCAGACATAAAACAGAGATGCCAGGTGCAGATCAGATAGAAATGAAACAGATACACAGGACATAGGCACCCAGACTAATGTCTTCATAGTGATTGCTTCAGTTTTCTTTCTGTTTTGGATACACTATAACTGAAAGCAATGAAAACTGAAAGATTTATTTTCTTACAGGTTAAAGTTGATCATTAAAGGAAGTCAAGGATAGAATTCAAGTCAGGACCCTAGAAGCAGGAACTGAAGCAGAGACCACAGAGGACCATATTCTGGGTTGGTCAAGTTAGCTTACTTACATACCTCAAGCCTACCTGCCCAAGGATAGCACCACCCACAGTGAATTGAGACATTTTACAACAGTTAACAATCAATAAAATGTCCACAGGCCAATTTAATGGAGGGAATTCCTCAATTGAGTTTTTATCTTCCTGCTTAAGCCAAGTTAATCATCCAGATCAGTCTTCTCACTGATCCTGCAGAGATTTTTTTCCTACCTTCCAGTTGTTTAATTTTTCTTCTACTTCATAACCGATGGAAATCTTCTCTATCATTAAACTTCAATCAAACATCCATTTCGGTATTTACACAATAGTGTTTGTGTAGCAAGGCACTAAATACAACTGAACAACAAATATAACAATTCAGTGTTTGTAGCAGTTGCATTCTGCTGAATATGAACTAAGAGTAAATAGTGCAATACAGAAATCAGGTGATAAAGTTTCTAGTTCCATTAAAAGTGGGTATCAAAAAAGGAAAAAATAACATGGATCTTATACCTTTTGTAGAAGTGAGAAGTAATTTTAATGAAGAAAAAGAGAAAGCCATGTGAGTACTAATAAAATGCACCCTCAGAGAATAAAGCATACTGTGCAAAGAAAACATAATAGGAATCTGTTCAAGAAATACCAATGAGGTCAAGTTGGCTGAGGAAGAATAAGTGGGATGAGCATGATGGGAGGTGATTTCAGAGAGGGAAAGGAAAGTAATTTTGCAGGATTTCATAAGGCATCATAAGGACATCACCTTTTGTCCTGTTCACTGGAGGGTGACATTATGTGATTTCTATTTTATGAGGTTTGTTCTGGATGCTCTGTTGAGAACAGTAGAGAGAACAAGGCTATTAACAAAGAAAATTTAAGGAAACAATCCAGGACCAGTGGCAGTAGCTCATCATAGCCAGAGCTGTGCAGATACATTGAATCTAGAGGTATCCAGATCTTGAATATATTTTCACAAGAAAGTTGTATCATTTTCTTTTTAAAATATAGTTTTTACAGTTAGCACACTAAATATTGTTTGGCTATGGTATTTTCAAACATAATTTGTTTTTGTTGCTCCTGCTCCTATTTCTCTCTCTCTCCCTCTCCCTTTTGGATCCCTTTCTGCTTCATGCTACGAGTACTCTCTTGTCTGTTGTTCCCCTTACTTCTTCTTCAAAACCTTGTTTTCCCTTTTGTGACCTCCTTTCTAGTTTTATGACCTGCACCCACACATTCCTACTCATGCGTGCACACACATGCATGTTCATATGCTACATATAAAAGAAAATGAGATGCCATTGATTGCTTAATATAACACTTTCCAGATCCATGTATTTCCATTCACATTTCATAATTTCATTTTTCTTTGAGCTAAATAAATTTTGCAAATGATCAAGATTTATTTATGTATTTATGAATATACATATACAAATATTTGAAGAAAACAATGAAAGAGAAAGAGACCAGAGGCCATGAATTTGAGAAAGAGAAAAACAAGGTTGGAAACAAGGTGGGGATTGCAGGGAGGAAAGGGAAGGTGGAAAGTGGTATAATTACATTTTAATTAAAAAATTGAATTGTGTCTATGCACCACATTTTCATAATCTTGATATTAATTTGTATTATTATTTTTAAATCAACTGAAGGCTTTAGATATTTATTTACTTGCCTTATCTAGCTTCTGATATATATCCCATCCTGTGTTAAGCTTTGTAAGCAAATCAAGATGTTTAAAAGCAAGGATTACAAATCCTTGGGAATTGCAATACCCCACATATAAGTGTAGTTATTGCCCCTCATTTAAAAGATTATTTTTCAGCAGACCATTTAGCAGACAATTCCAGAGATATACAACTGGTCAAAATGAAGAGAATAAGTGATTTGTGGCTCCCAACCCCTATTGGTACACCTGTAATGAAACTCCTACTCATAGGACCCAAGGAAAATTGCAGAAGAATGGGTGGAAAGATTGTAAGAGCCACAGGGCCAGGATACCTGCTACTGAAAAGTATCTTATAGACATGAGAGAGAAGCTGTACCTATAAAATCTCAACAATGTTTATACTTATATAAGAATGGAATCATGATAAAGCAACTGACATGGCAATGTGAATGAAGAGTTTTTACAAATCTCTACACCTAGATGAAGAGCTAAGTAATCAATGGCAGTTGATCAAGGGAGAATCAATGTTCTCCATGGTTGAGCTGCTTCGTAGATTATCTAATCACAAGTGGTCAGCCTTAAGTACAAGGACGTATGAGTGAAACTAAATGAACTCAGTAGTTTGTACAGACAAAGAGGAAGAAACGATATAAGAAACTCTCAAAATATAGAAAAATCATTTTAAAAAACGATTTCTTAAATAATCAATATTTGGGAGAAGAATATGATTAATATCATGAAGAAATATAGGGGTTGCTTAAATGGCTCAGTCAGTTAGTAAAGCATTTTCCATGCATCAATGGGGTCTCAGAATCCAGGTAAAAATCCAGGTGTGGTGGCACATGCCTATAAGGCCAGAGCTGGAGAGCTGGAGAGAGGAGCACACTGAAGCTCCCTGGATAGCTAATCTAGCCAAGTTGACTAACTTTGGGTTCAGTAAGTGACCTTGTCTCAAAAAATAAGATCTGCTATAAACCTAGTCAAAATCGCATAACTATGTGAGGAGCTGGTGTAGTTGTTTTGTTTTGTTTGTTTTTTGGTTTTTTGTTTTTTTGGCTCTCTGCTCTTTGGGGGACCCAGTACCCAGCATTCAAATAAACCATACACCCGGAGTCATTATTTCTTATGAATGCCTGTCCTTAACTTGACTCATTTCTAGCCAGCTTTTCTTAAATTATCCCATCTACCTATTGCCCCTGGGGCTTTAATCTTTCTATATTTCATGTACCTTTCTTTACTTCTAAATCTGAAGTGGTATAGCTGGGTGGCTGGCCACTGACATCCCCTTTCTTTCTTTTCTCATTCCTTGATGTCCTGCTCCCAGATTTCTCCTTCTATTATTCTCTCTGCCTGCCAGCCATGCCTATCATTTCTCCTGCCTCACTATTGGCTGTTTGGCTCTTTATTAGACTAATCAGGTGTTTTAGACAGGCAAAGTAATAGAATCTCACAGAGTTAAACAAATGCAACATAAAAGAATGCAACACATCTTTGTATCATTAAATAATTGTTCCACAACATAACCAAATGTAGCACATCTTAAAATAATATTCTACAACAAGATGGAGAGGACCCATTATTTTTGTTAAATGAATATATTGCAGAACTACCTTCTAGATAGTTATATTTATAATCATAGATTAGAACTCTTTTCAACGTTGGTCACTTAAGCTCCATTTATCAGTAGGCAACAAGGAATGCAGACACTTGCAACTGTTCAAAGTGCTGAGAATCAGTGATTGTTGAGTACTCAGCCTTAATGGAACATTTATATCAAATAAGCTCAGCCCAAGCCTCAGGGACCATCCGAGAAGAGGGAACAGAAAGAACGTGGGAGTAGAGGATGGGCATGAGAGCTGTGGCATCTTATTACTAGGATGCAGTATTTCACTCTTGAGCTCATGGCAGCTATGGTTACCTGTACCAGATTAATCTTATCAGCATCCCAGCAGGGATGATTGAGGGGCATGTGACATTCCATCCTTGGCTGAAGATCTTTTGGCAATTGATGATTGCTGGTGGAGAGAGAGTAATTTTCCTTCTAGAGTGTGGTTGTTGGTAGGCTGGTCAGGCTCCTATACTTGGCCCCACATCCGTGTAAATGCAGTCAACACTGATTGGATTCAGTAGATTATTAAAAAAAAAAAGAAAGAAAACAAGATGGTTGGAGGGCATATTATAGGACAATACCAGAGAGACTGAGAGGAAAGTTTTGGGTCGAATATATAAGATACACAATATACATGTACAAAATTGTTAGAGAATAAATAAATATTCTAAAATATAATAAATAAAGTGTAGAGAAATTGAGGAAAGCAACTAATCTACCTTTAGCCTTTATATACACATGCACACACACAAATATGCACACACACACACACACAAGAATAAGCAAGACAGAGTCCAGAAGTATCTAGTTCCCACATTTGGGGATGCTTCATAAGTTTGGTGGCTTAGAAGGATTCAAAAAGAACTATCTCACAGTCTATTATGCGTTTATGACAGAAAGAAGGCTTCCAGTTATCTCAGGCTTATACAGTCATTATAGCTGTGGATATCAGAGAAAAGGGAGTTTTTCCCACTCTACCCAGAGAAGTCCCAAGGACTTCTTCAATTGGGCCTTTCTTCTCTGTGGTGGGAAGAAAGAAGTATCCAACTTATTCAAGCCTTTAGTAGTAGAAAATAATATAAATGATAGAAGGTGGGAAGAAAACACATTAGTATGTCAGATACCAGGGAGATTTTCCTAGGAACCACAGTCCCCAGTTTTCCACAATGCATAGGAACTCTTCTTGCTTAAACATCTAGTCCAAGTTGGGTTTCTTTGCTCTCTATTTCAGTTTATCTGAATTCCTGTACTTACATGCTGGTCATATTGTCTGATCACTGTGCATTTCCTTGCCTTTCATTCATGTTTCAGTTTAGTTTCTCCTCAATCTCTTAAGCTTGTCTCCCTGGATAGAAAATAGGGAGGAACCTCATCTCCCACCTCTGACATAAGGGAGACCAGAAGTTTGGAAACTAGTAGAGATATGCCCTATACAGGGTTATTTGACAACCAATGGCAGAGTAAGTCTCTTCTTTCAGGACATGGTAAGAAAGTGTCTACAAACTGAATATCTCCCGATATTACAGCTGGCAAACTGGACCCATGTGTGGACTTCTTTGCAGTTTCCGAATGGAGAGTACTGTGCTCACTTTGGCAGCAAATATTGCAAATGGAAGGTGTTAGAACACTGTTTTCTCTTTATACAACTAGATTAATCCCATTGGTACTTTATTCTTTTGTAACCATGAAATTAGAGTAATGGGAATACCTAAATTTCACATTCTAAGAAAAAGCACTAATAGATAAATAAATAAAAGATGAATTTTAAAGAATAAAACACCAACAGCATTAAATGATTGATATCTCCAACAAAAATTTCTCCCATTAAACATACAGCATTCTGTGATTGTTACTGATACTTTACTTTAATATTACTGATTTATTAGGCTTTGAGACAGGATTGTACACTGCAGTCCAGTCTGACCCAGAACTTATTTTGTGTGTAGTCCTGGTTGACCTCAAAATCATGGTTCTCATACCTCAGCTTCCAGAATGCTGAGATTGTAGATATTTGTCACCACTGCCACCTAGGATTTTTTTCCATACATTGTTTTGTTTTATTTTTTCCATTCAAGAATATAATTAAAGAAATAAAATTTTTTTTCCTTTCTTCCCCTTCTCCCGGTCCCCTCCCACTACCCCCCCACCCCTCCTCCTAAAAATAAAACTATGGTGTGAGCAGTACTACTAAATCAGCAGATAAATACATTGAAAACAAAATGAGGCACAAATATACAGGCAATTGATTTCATCACATATATTAAAGTTCCTTAAAATATTTTTAGTGTAAAATATCAGTTTTTTGGCTTAAAAAGACTTAAATATGGCTCAGTAAGCCTGCCCTTGGGACCAGGAACCTCGCCCAACCAGCTTCCGCAGATTCATCTGGACCCTGGTAAGTGGGCCCCAGCCTGTCCCCAAGGCCTTCTGGCCACTTAGGGCTCCCCTCTACTGGCTTTGCTGTTATCCCAACCCTCCTTGCCCCTGGGCATCCCTTCTCATCTGCGTGGTCCCAACTGCACCCGAACTCAGCCTATCCGTGCTGAGGCCTTGGGGGAAGGGCGAGTCCCCTGCTAGAGGGCCTCCTTTATCCAACGGAGCCTAGCCGAGCAGAGCACACATCTCTCAGTAAGCCCGCCTTTGGGACTGGGAACTCCTGGGCGAGGAAGGAGCACAACCAGCTTCGGCAGATTCATCCAGACCCCGGGAGCCAAGCGGAGCCGAACGGAGCAGAGCAGGCAACTCTCAGAAGAGATGGGCAGGCGCCAATCAAAGAATAAATCCAACAACCTGAAAAGCAACATGATAACACCAGAATCCAGCGATTATGGAACAGGAAAGCCAGAGCAACCTATCCCAGATGAAGTAGAAGAAATTGACTTTAAACGTAGCTTTATGAAAGTTATAGTGTCCTTTAAAGAAGAGGTGAAAAACTCCTTTATCGAAAGGGATGAGAAAACTAACAAAAAGTTAGAAGAAATGAATAAATTCCTCAAAGATACCCTAGAAAACCAAGAAAAAGCAATCAAACAGGTAACTGAAACAGTTCAAAACTTGAAAACTGAAATGGAGGCAATGAAGAAAACACAAAC
>PVIU01029690.1:0-17187 GCA_004026605.1 Ondatra zibethicus
TTGTCTACATTCTTCAAGATCCCATTTAAATTCCATAGTGACTAAAGCCATTGTGCATTCTAGAGTGCATCTATTTATATTCTGCCTGTAAAAGAAAGTGAGCTATAAAAGCTTAGTCCTCTTTGAGTAGCCTCTGGTTGGCTTTGTCATTGTTCATGACTCGGCATGGAAATAAGATGAAATTCCAGCTGTAGATTTGGAGAAGTTGATGATCTATTAATAAAGATGTCCGCCGAAACTGGAGTTTTCCTGTCATATTTTGTTAGGAAGGGTGAGCATAGAATCTTCATATGGGATCAAGTATATCTACATTTTGAATGGAAGGATTGGCTGTAGTAGTGGGGAGGTGGGACTAGACAGATGCCTATTCCTTAGTGAAAGCCTATTATAAATGTTTCACAATTGGATATAAACAAAACCAACCAAAACAAGCATCAACCTCATTCCTCCCATTCTTGATTCACATTGCCTAGCGTGACCATTGCTTTTCTTCTTGATTCCCATTTCATGGTTCTAAGTACTGAGATTTTCAAACATGTCTATTAATTTCATAGTTTGAAGAATGAAATCAACAGCCTCTGTTCCACATATACTTCATTCTCAGTATTGTTTTGCCATTGCTATAAATTAGATCAGAAATTTACATTATGAAGGGTCTGAGCATGGTGTTTGCTTGTAATTCGTTCACATGGGTAGTGAAGACATCCTTGGCTATGTAGTGAGTTAGAGGCCAGTCTCATGAGATCCTGTCTCAAGCCTGGAGGTTTACATTATGATTACAAGTCTTATTTATATATGTATGTAGTATGCTATATTTTTGCCATTTTTAAAAAAATATATGACATATACATTGTTATGCCTATGTGTATGCCTGCAGGCCTGAAAGAGGGCATCAGCTCTCATTATGAATGGTCGTGAGTGCCACCATGTGAATGCTGGGAATTGAACATAGGACCCCTGGAAGAGAGCAACCAGTGCTCTTAAGTGCTGAGCTATCTCTTCAGCCATATTTTTTTTCCGGCTGGGCACGATACACAAATCTTTGATCCTAGCGCATAGGGAGTGCCACATCAACCAAGGCTACAAAGTGAGACCCTATCTCAAAATAATAATTTTTTCATTTTTTCCCACTAGTTCATTCCAACATACACTAAAAGTATGAACATGAAGTATATAGAGACATCAGATAGTTTTTTTTAAGTTTTGAAATCTGGAATCCTTGGTGCCTCTGTTCCAGTTATCCTGGATACTCTAGGTTTGTTGTAGCCATATTGTTCAGGGCTTTCCTGTATCCCTCTAGGGGGTTCTTTTTACCCCCTCTATTTCTCAGTTTACATTTCTTTTTGGATAGTTGTGTTTCTTTTTGACAGCCCTCACTGACCTGGAATTTGTTAGCTAACTCAGGCTGCCCTTGAACTTCCAGTGATCTTTCTGCCTTTGCCCCCCCCCCAGTGCTACTGGCAGGAATGCCTCATGCCTGGCTGATTTACTTTTTATGCAAATCTGGATTTAGTAATTTCTTGAGAAAGACTGCCAAGGAGTCTTGAGACTTGGTTTGAAATAGCTGTTCAGCTCTTAAACCTGATTACTAATTTGGCCATGCTTTTATAAACCCTTTGTATCTATGGGGAACTGTATCTCAGATACCAAAATCTGCTGATGCTCATTCTTTCTATAAAATGTATTTCCCTAAAATCTGTGTATAACCTCATGCTTTAAGTCATCTGTATTATTTAAAGTTCCTAACATTATTAGATCATCTCTTAAATACCAAAAAATTTACAATGTCTGTTTAATACAGACAATTGTACTTATCTAATTACCCTTGGTTATGTAGTCATATATAGTTAGAGCCTGAATATCAGTCAGTTGAAGGCATTGTTTCATTGTCATTGTCAAATCTATTTTGGCAGTTGCTTAAGCAGAAATTGTGAAAGCTCCAGTTATTTTCTTAATTCTTTTGCATTCTAGTTTATATGCTTCCCCATATTTGTAGTTAATTGTACATTGTACCATTTTTCTGTACAGTGTCAGATAGACCTGGTTTGAGCAGCAGGAATTTTGCAGATGAAGCTCAGAGATGTAGTAAGTGAATGTTACTGCTGATCCCCCTGCCCCCCCAACCTTTCAATACTTCAAGTGAACAGATAAGCTGGAAGAACTGTAAATAGGTCGGGCGGTGGTGGTGCACACCTTTAATCCCAGCACTCGGGAGGCAGAGGTAGGCGAATCTCTGAGTTCGAGGCCAGCCTGGTCTACAAGAGCTAATCCGAGTGACTCCTGAGCCATCTCTCCAGCCCCCTATTTGGATGTTTAATACAGAGACTGAGTAGAAAAACTTAAGTTTAAAAGAAAAGGTAGCTTGGCAAATAACCAAATATTTCAGTACCACTACGTACTTAGGACACAGTGGAGGGAGTATAAGATAGGATTTTTGTCCTGAAGGAATTTAATACCTGATCAAATAAGATACCCACGATCGAATTGTTCCTGTACATGAAAATTAGAATAGTGTAACTTGATAAATGTTGAAAGGCATAGATTTTAAAGAGTAAAATCACTTTCAATCCACTAATATGCCCACAGAATCCCCATACTATATACGAGGAACTGAAATTTTGGGTTTTTTTTTTGGGGGGTGTTCCGCTATTTTACACTATTCGGGCTAGCCTCAAACTTAGATTCTGAACCAGCCAGAGCCTGCTGAAGGCTGGGATTATAAGTATGCATCACCACTTCCAGTTTGCTCATTGTTTCCTGCTTTTTCAATACCCAATTTCCCCCTGGCATTGAGATTTACATGAAACCAAAAAGTGTACAGTGAAGTTACCTGCCAACCTGTCTACTGGCTTTCCTCCCCAGAAGCACCCATCAGTCATAGTTCAGTACAGGGATCTCTCTATATACACATTACCATCATACAGAGCATCTTCAGTTTGTAAGATTTTAAACCCATATTTGATTTTCATTGATTTGTTTACTATTAGTCAAATGCCAATTTGCAGCAAAAGCAAGCTGTCCCCTGATAATCTGAATTGCTCTACTGTTGCCTTATTCACCTCGAATCCCTTCAGTCAGAAATAAATGGTCACTGATAGAGTTAAATTTTTATTAATAATCTTGCAACAAATACATTAATAATTACTTATTTGGTTTTTACAGTCTTGAACTTTCTCTACACACACCAGCTAAACCCTCACAACAACCCTGTGAGGTAGGCAGGGTAGGTGGTATTTCCCATTACTAGTGAACAAGGCTCAGAGGTAAAGTAAGGTCACATGGTTGGTAATGAAACTAGTACTAGAAGCCAGGCTGCCAAATATTCTGCCTCCCTGAGAACATTCAAGTAGTGATGCCAGTGCTGTAGAATGCACATTTCTCTTGTGATACTGATCAGATCAACCTTCCATAACATTCCTAAACGTACAAACAGGGACGAGACATTTCTGTCTTGTTACTGTACTATTCTTGTGTCAAACACCATCCTGTGCCAATACTTAGTAAGTTTGATGACCCATGGCTATGAAATTTAATTAATATGGAGGTTTTGGAAACTTCTGCCTACGTTTTTCCAGTATTGGCTAAATAGAACTTAAATCCCACCAAATCAAACAATGCTTTTTATACTCAAAAAAGCTTTGCAGTTTTCCCCAGTGTGTCTTACAGGTATGTATAAAAACAATAGAAACTATTTAGAAACATGGTTGGGAAATTTCTGTAGGTCATCTGTAAATGGAGTCAGGTGACACTAATCTGTTTTCCCTGTTGGCCTTATGGGGAAGGAGAATCATTAGACTCTACTTTCAGGCTTGATCTTATGTATGACGTTCTCAGCAGCAAGACGATCTGAATGAAACCAATAGACGGTTCAATCAGTAGTGATCAAAGCATATATGCAGATGGGAAGAATAAAGAAACAACAAAAATACTTGCTCTTCAGTGGTTTTATCTTTAGTGGTTTTATCTAGGTCCAGTGTAAATTACTTACCAAGGCAGCTCTTACATTATGTCTGTTAAATTATAAACATGAAAGATGGTGAGGCTATCAACTTGGAATGCAACTGAATGTAACTGATGTCAGTGAGTAAAGCTTAACAGGCATGGAAGGTAAGGGCTGAGACCCTCCTGCTCTGCTATGAAGTGAAAAAGCAAATGCGGACACCCAGGTTAAGTGAACTACAAATGTCAGGTGTTTTACAAATTCCAGTTACAGTATTAAATGTAAGTGCAATGGCAAGTGACATAAGGCGATGAGAGGTGGGAACAGAAAATAAATGGTAGATGGGTAGCTGAGGTGGGGAGTTAGAAAAGACCAAACCCAAATACATTCAAAATGGATTCAGCACCCTTCTAAATCCACTGTTCAAAAGTTTACTAGGTTGAGAGATTTGGTCACAAAGGTGACAATGTGAATAGTTGACCTAACAAAGTCATGCTTAAATGTAAATGAGACCAGGAACTGGAATCCAAGTGCTGCTGTCAGTGACATATGGCACAAAACTGCTTCTAAAAATAGAATTGCCATGGTGAGACTCAAATTAATAAAGCTGTCTAGAAACAAGGACTTGTATATCTGAAGCATACTGAGAAAACATTTGTACTCAATGAAACCTATTATGTGTAACTAATGTGAAAAATATTGCTACTACATTTCTAAGATAAAACTTAAGACCTAGGCTGTTCAGTCCACCATGTGGGCCCAAACACACTGAAATTTTAATATCTGTAGAACAGACTTTATTCTTTACATAGTGTCATTGTCATCGTCATCATCATGCTTCCTCTTCAGTGGGTTTGAGTCACTGGCTGTGTTCTGTGAGGAAACCATATTGGTAGTAATGAGAATATTTTTGGACCCAATCATTGAAGGATTAATCAGAACATTTTGGACTGTAGTCGTTGCAGGAGCTATAAATAGAAAACCCACAGATATCAGTTACTCATGATTCAAAAATAGACAGCAAAGCAGAATGTAATTTTTATACAAGTTTCATTAGCACAGCACACAACTACATAGAGATACATGGAATTACTAAGAGTGGGATTCAATCTTTAAACATTTTTATCTTAAATTTGCTAATAGTGATTTTATCAAGCACAAGTATACTTTGATCTTTATAGATAATTCTCCCTAAAATTATTGCAAAGTGAACAAAATTTGTTTTACTTTTAATTGTCTGAACTTGGAATTAGCATTTAGTGTACTGGATCCATGTGTGAGGCCAGGAGACATGCTTCTTTCATAGGGCGGTTTTCAAAAAAATTGCATTTAGTTACTTAGGTGTGTGTGCACCACAGAACACGTGAAGATCAGTGGGTAACTTTTGGGGGTAGCTCTCTCTTTACACCATGTGGGTCTTAGGGACTGAACCCAGGTCATCAGACTTGGTGACAAGTGCCCTAACCTAGCCATCTTGCTAGCCCAACTTTTATCTAAGTTGTTTCTTATATGGTGATAATGTTTCAAAAGATGCAATCTGAACATACCCATAAGCAAACTGTTATGCCAGCAGCCTATTAACATTTCAGTTACAGCTGCCACCTAGAGAATGAATGAGGCACACTTCCATTCTAATTTACAGCAGGATCATTCACACTCTTCACTAAATGGCATCATTTTCTTGGGTTTTTACTTGAAGTGCTTTTCCCTGAAGACACCTTAGATCTGCAAACCCCAATTTCTTTTAGTTTATAGTATTTTAGAATTTGAAGAGAACACTCAATATACCACCCTCCTGAAATGTTATGTATATGTAAAACTTAACCTAACAGTAGAGACCTTGTTCAAAGATCCCTGATTTGCAGTTCTACCTGTCAACCTGTTATGAAACTAAAGCCAGTCTTCCTACAGTAAGACAAATTGTTGTAGAATTGAAAGTTATTCATGAATTCTGTCCCCATATCCAAATCATGTTACCTGGTTTGGCAGGTGCGGACTGAGAAGGTGGAATCTGCACTGCAAATCTTTGGCTTGTCACTGACACTGGAGTTGGAACTTTATTTGGGACAGATACTGCTTGTGGGGGTGCTGTAGTTACAATGAACAGATCATAGCAGTTAGATGACTTCTTAGATATTTATATTCTCTACTCTATAGCGTACAGAAATATACCTTCAAAGTCTAGAGGGCTGATGGGAGGTGCAAAAATATTATAAATGAAGGCAGAGTAATTAAAAAGATTTTACATTGGGTATTCTTCCTCTGTAATCCCTCTTGGGTTTTTTCTCCTTACTTTTCCTTAGGAAGTATGTTTACTGTGCTAAAAAAGAAAAGTTTCCTTAATTTTAAAGATTACATCTTTAATAGAAATTTTAGATTTCTAGGTGTTACACTCTAAAGAATGTCTAACAAATGACTTGAAATGTAAAAAAGCAACTGGTAACTAAAGTTGGCTTACTTGCCTGCCACATGTACCTGCTCACTACACCCTGCTGTTTTTTGGGCAGTGGCAAACACCTGTAGTCAGCTAGTCAGGAAGCAGAGACAGGCAGAACACTTGAGCTTAGGAGTTCGACACAAGCCTGGGTAACATAGTGAGGTAATTTTCACAAAAACAAAAAAGCAAAAATTTGATATTCACTTAATTAATTTGAATACAGGTAAGTAGTATATGACTGAAAAGTTACACAGATAATATATGTAACTTTCTGTTCACCGGAGATTTTATATAGGTTATTGGAGATATACACCTCACTAATAACAGCTTTAAAATGCTGACATGCAAATTCATATCCTGAGAGTACAGAGAGATGGTTCACACCTCAAAGGTCAAATCATGGCTGGTCAGCATTCCTCAACTGTATTCTAAATACTGAAGGCTGAAGGATAGCAAATTTAAGGCTATCCTGGGTTACAGATTAAGACCCAGTTTTAAAAAGTTAATTATTTTTATACTAGACATACAATGACACTGGTAAGACTCAAGTTAAAAGCAGCAAGAACCATGAAATTAATACAGGGAAAATGGATTTTTTTTTGCAAAACATGAAAAAAAATCAGAAAATATGAAAAAAATCAGAAAACTTGTTTTATTTTTTAAAAAATCATTACATATAAGAGTTCCTAAATACCATTCACTAAATGAACTAAGGCTAGTTGGAGAAGTGGTTGATCCTAAAGCTTGGCAAATATAAGATAGGCTTGGAACATCATGTGTCAGAAATGTACGTAGCATGATGGAGAGCTATCATACATTATAGGCCACAGCTTGAGGGCTCTTACTGACATATACAGGATAATTAGCATGATCTCCTTTATGTCACCCAGGCTGGTTCTTGTACTGTTTTTAAAAGGTAAGTATTAAAACCTATTTTTAACATCCTTGAGCTTTCTTTAGATTTTAAACGTCTTTGAACCTGTAGCCAGTTTATCGAGACATTTCTTTGTGTTCTCAGTAAGTAGGTAGCTGGCATGGGTGTATCTGGTGACTTGAAGTACAGAAGGTGGAAACACAGTGTTTCTGGAATCACAGTTTATACCAACAAGAGCTGTGCCAATCTCGTTTGGGATCAGTCAGTCTTTGTGGTTTTTTTTTATTGATTAAAATTATCAACAGCAACATATTGGAGTTTCTGACTCCCATTTTGACTTGGTTATTGTTCAAAGGCACATGCTGAGACATTGTTCTTACTGTCCAGAAAGGCCATTTCCCTCTTTAACTTACCTACATTAGGAGTAGCAGGTCTGCTACTAACACCACCGACACTTAATCTAGGCACTAGTCTTCCTTGGTTAGGTCCCTGGGGGATTTAAACACAAGTTAGTTTTAATGTTAAGATTTGACACCTAAACTTGATGAAAAACAAAATTATAACTGCTGATGTGAGTTATTAGTGAATGATCAAATGAAAAAAAATGTCTGTTCTTATTGTGTTTTTCTTCTTGTCATGCTACTGAAGATTGAACTCTTCTGTTTTAAATCCAATATTTGGAGTTTTTGCATACATACATAATTATGACCCTATCTCATTCTATATGAATGGAGACAAATACTAACTTCCTTGTATTATAATATTGGATTTTAACTAGTCAGTGTTTTAACTGTGCCTAAATTAAAATTGTCTTACAGCAGAATTCCAATAAACAAAGATAGCCTAATATGGGGTGTCCTTTTTCAGTGCTGAGACAACCTTAGGTGATATGTCTGAAAAAGGTCTAATTACTGATGGCATATCATTCACTTCATTATTGGATCTCACACACCAAAGAAGGTATGGCAAAGTAGATTATGAGCTACTAGAATCAGCCCTAGCTTTGCCACTGACTCCATGAGTTCCGGTTTAGTTGTATAATGAGAAAAATTCCCACTGGGTTAGATGAAAATTAAAAAAAAATCTAAGAATTATTTTAACCTTTACTGTGCTATCTATAAGAATTTTGCTTTTATTAGTTTACCTATTACTTCCACCTTTTAAAAATCATAAACTAAGCCGGGTAGTGGTGGCGCATTCCTTTAATCCCAGCACTTAGGAGGAAGAGACAGGTGAATCTCTGTGAGTTCAAGGCCAGCCTGGTCTTCTACAGAGTGAATTCCAGGACAGGCTCCAAAGCTACAGAGAAACCCTGTCTCAAAAAACCCAAAACATAAACTAACTGAAACTTCCCTTTTTTTGAGATAAGAGATGCTGTAGCTCAGGATGGCCCTGAACTGATCTTCCTGCCTCAGCATCCCTACTGCTGGGATGACAGGCATGAGCCAGAAATTCTTACCTTTTTAATTAAGGACTTCAGCCTATAATTTGGAGCTGTTAGGCAGTATCTATCAGGTGGCAGTCTAGGTCCTGCATATGGCTTAATCAGTGGCAAAGGGGTTTGATTTTTCTGCCTTGCAATATCCAGTAAAAACTAAAAGAGAAAAATCCTCATTAGAAATATAATTTTTAAAGTGCAAGTAAAAATAATTGCAAATAAATGTTTGCTCACATCTCGTGGGGGAGGAGAGGTAAAGGACTGGTCAGCCCGGCACTGGATTGCCAGTCTCACATCATCTGCATCAACAGTAGGTTTCTTAGCATGACTTGAATAAATTTTTGCATCATCCAGAATTGTAGTCACATATCCTTTAAGAGCAAAATAACTTTTATTACATGAAGACATGCTTACATATATGTAAATACTATATATACATATATAAATATTATTTATATATTTATTTATGGCTCCTTTTAAAAGCTTCCACTAATTTCTGGAACCTTTCTGACTTGGTTTTAATAATTGTCCTATTTCCATGGTACTTTAGTTAAACATACATGCTATATGTAAATACTACTGTCCCTTAACTTGGGTTCCTTAGTGCTTTACTCGTTTCTAGACTGGTAACAGAATATGGTTTAAACTGTTACAATTAATCATCTTTTCTAATTAACAAGGTCAAATTTTTGGTTTTTTTTAACTTACGGAAAGCAAATTCCAACATTTGATTTATGACCCTTGGTTCATACTCAGTGATCCCCATATCCTTCAGGATCTGTGCCATCACCTGTGGATTCAAATAAAAACAAAAAGCCAGATGCACAATGTAGATAAAATAAATCAAAGCTGGACTGGAGGCATATTTCTATGTTTGCTGCAAAGTCCCAAACTCCTCCTTGTGCCTCCTCCAGTGAGTGTCACCGATCACACAAAATCTGTCATATGCTCTTGGTGATAACTTTTTATTTTAGCAAGGGTGGGAGCAAAGACACAAGGAAGGCCCGGACTGGCTTTCTAGGCAGAGGTACGGGTGGGTCCAGCTGGCTGTCATTTTCAGATCTGACAGTGAGGAAAGCTAGCATCAGAACCCATGTCGCAGTCAGGACTCACGGACTGGGCTAACCGATGAGGCTGCAGACTTGGGGAGGGGCGGGGGCGGCCCAGCGCTAGGGAGACAAAAGCCCCATAGCAGCCCGCGCCCCTCTGGAGGGGTTCCTGCAGCGCGGACGGCGCCCCAGGGACAGGGAACCCTATTGCCCTTTCCCAGCTATGTCGCCCAGATGCACATGGCACGCGAACCCCTGCCTCCCAGCCAGGCACTCAGTCAGGCCTGCCATACGGGACGCCTCCAAGTGCGCCCCGGCCTCGCTGCCCTTGCGCTTACCAAGGCATCTCTAGGAGCATTCTTGGGAGGCGCCATCTTGCTCGGCTCCATTTTCTCCTGCGACTCTTCCACCAGGGCGAGAGCTTGGCAGGCTGATTCCTACTGGTTCGGGCTCCACCCCTGTGGGGAAGGAAAGGCGGGCCTAGAGTGCGGCTCGCCAGCCTGGGCGGGTTCCCAGCCGCTGGCCCCCACCTGCGTGTGCGCGGCTACCCGGAGCCCAGGCAGCCGCGGGCGCCAACACGGAGATGCTGAGAAGTAGCCCTAGTAACGCTGGGCGACTATGCAGCAGGCGTCCCCAGCTCTGCTCCCACCATCCTCACTCCCCTTAATGACCGCCTGTCCTTTGAATTTCCTGGAATTCCCGCAGAGGCTTGTCTCAGGGTGAACAGGGCCCTGGCGAACTCAACCTCCCCTTACATTTGAGAATCACATTAACAATGAATACAGTTTTGTAAGCGTTATTACCACATTTACAAGGGCCATATTGATACTACAAAATTATGTGCTGCTTAGCTGACATTCAAATTTAACTAGCCATTCTGAATTCTTTTTTTTTTTCTAAATCTGTCAACCCTACCCAATAGAAGAAAGGTTCTCAACCTGTTATTTGAGGCCCCTTGCGGTGGGTGGGTGGGGTGGAGGGAGTGGGCTGTCCCATATCAGCTATCCTGCATATCAGATATTTACATTATGATTCATACCTGTAGCAAAATTACAGTTATTCTGAAGTAGCAATGAATAACTTTATGGAGATTTAATTAATAATTCTATTTAATAATTTAAAATTTAATAATCGTAACATTTATCTATTATATTTAATATTTAAATCTATTATATGTAAATATGAACAATTATATAATATAAAATTAAAATTTAATAAGTTTAATAATTACCCCAACATGAGGAACTGTATTAAAGGGTCGTAGACTTAGGAAGATCGTGAACCACTGAAATAGGCTCTATTCTTTATGTGTAGGGCTTTGGTCAAGTCTGCATAAGCACCTTCTTCCCTCTGTCCTTCTCACGGTCTGAATAGTTCATCCCACTAAGGTCCAAACTGGGCTCTTTCTTGCTTCCCACATTGCCCAGTTCCATTTTTATTTTCAGAATATGTTAGGCATAGGGACCAGCAAAGAGAGAGCACGAGACAAGTTTGTAGACCTGTCCTCCTCTACGAAATGCCCCTGGCATCTACTCTCCCGACCCCCATCCTCCCCCAATTAAAAAGACATAAGTTAACAGTCTCTGTCTTAAAAGGTGTGGGAGAATCTGTTTCTACATGCATCAACTGTTCTACTCTCTCCTGCCTTTGAAATGATTGCCATGACCCCTAGATTAGAAACGGCCAGGCAGTAACGTCTCTTTCCCTTGGCCCATTAATTAAGAACAAGTCCTATCACGGTGACCTCACAAAATTACATCACATCTCATTGTGCCTCGGTATTTAGTTCTAGAGCTGTGATGGTAACATCTTCACACCAACCGCTTACTAAGATTGAACTAGACCTGCCTAATAAGGCTCCATCACTTCCTCGCAACTGAAGGGATCTCTCAGTTACAACAAATATTGTTTTACTTAAAATTCTCCAATAGTACCACCACCCACACATTAAACGTTACGGGCTTAGAAAACGTTCCAGTTTGGGCAGAGCAGTTTACCTCATTGGATACCTCAACCACCTTGTCAGAATCGTCCGACTTCCTGGCAGCCATTTTGAACTTTGACAGCTAGCCACCCATGTTAGTGGCACACCCTCCCAACCCTCCTTAGTCACACGTTATTTCCTGTGGGAACCTTCAGTCCGTAGCGTCTTTCCCCCACTCTTAAAGCAGTTGTCCAGTGTTCAAAACTAACAATGATTACCCCTTCAAAATAAGTAGAAACTAATAAATGAGTAGTTTGTACATAGTATATAACACTTAAAAAAAAAGATACTGTTTGACTTCCAGTTTTGATTTAAAAACTTGTCTATGCAATATACAAGCAGTCCCTTGTCTCTACCATCTTTTCCCTTTATTATATTTTATTAGGCTGTTTAGCCTTTAGAAAGACAACCCGGAACACAACTCTACTGGGTACGAAATTCGTAAGACAATATGTAAAAAGTAATTATACACAGTGTTATTAGTTGAAAATCAATGTTCATTTTAATTCTTTAATTTAGTGTTCTGTTGTACAACTGCTAACAAAGCAGTAAGACTAAATAATTGCAAATAGGCTATGTCCAAAAATATAGGACTATTTTTCATTTTTGTCTTCTGTCAGCAAATAAATTCTTGGATACTTAAAATCTGTGAGTCATACTATCATATCTTCTTAATAGATGTATGTAAGTTTTAAAAAGGGAAATATAATCAAAGCAGCAAACAAGTATCACCTATATTCAAAATAAAATGAAATGTTCCTTTTGTTCCTGTAGTACAATAATATTTTTAAATATTTATTTTCATTTTCTGTGTATGCATGTATGCCTGACTGCATATATATGTACCACATGTATGCAGGAGTCCAAAGAGGTCAGAAAAGCTGTCAGATCTTTTGAAACTGGAGTTAGAGAAGGGTATGAGTCACCATGTGGGTGCTAGGAACCAAACCTGTCTTCTCTGCAAGAGCAGTAAGCATTCTTAGCTGCTGAGTCAAAGATCTTTCTTTCTGTTTCTGTTCTAATACAGCTTTTCTTCTTTTATACTGTGTATTTGATAAAAGTTGTGTAGCAAGCCTTCTTGTTGGTCTATATTTGGACTGCCATCCCATAAATAATGACCTGGAGATTTCTTATTAATTATGAAAGCTTGGCCTTTAGCTTAGGCTTGTCTCAACTAGCTCTTAGAACGTAAATTGATCCATATTTTAAAATCTATGTTCTGCCATAACCTGGCATTACTTCTCTTCCATCTTGCACCTTCCATTTCCTCTCCACACTTGGCTGGTAACTCTGCCTTTTTTCTTCCCAGAGTCCTCTCTGTCTCCAGAAATCCTGCCTAACTTCTTCCTGCCTAGCTATTGGCCATTTTTCTCTTTATTAAATCAATCAGAAGGTGTCTTGGCAAAAATACCCCTTTAGAGTGTAAACAGATACTCCACAACAAAGCTGAACACAGTTAAATATAATATTCACTTTTATATACAACTCAGATCTTAGCAAGATCCTGTTAGAATGATTTTTCTCACGTTATTTCAGTGTAATAACATTAAGAACACTATCAGGCTGGCAAGATGATTTAGTGGGAAAGGGTGCTTGCTGCTAAGTCTGGTGAACTGAGTTCAATTCTCCGAACACACAAAGTGGAAGGGGTGAAGTGACTCCTGAAAGTTGTCCTCTGACCTCCACGTGTGAGAACACACACACACACACGCAAGTAAATAAACATAATAAAAATGTAAGATAAATATCCATTCAAAATGCGTCTTTGCATTTGTAATACTTAAATTTGATGTGCTAGAAGCAATAGGTTTTTTGATTTGAAATGAGTTCTTAGTTCTCTAAAAATGCCCGGCCCACTCTTTCAATGCTAGAGGATTGACTTGGTAGTCTGTTTACCAGCTAACCAGATCCTTTGCATAGGCATACAGACTGCCCATGAAAAAAAAAATCTTTCAGTTTTGAACACTTCAAAGTGCATTGGATGTTAGAAAGTAAGTCTCTTTAAAAAATTTTTATTAGCCTGGTGGTGGTAGTACACACCTTCAATTCCAGCACAAGAAAGGCAGAGGCAGGTGGATCTCTGTGAGTTTGAGGCCAGCCTGGTCTACAGAGTGAGTTTCAGGATATCCAAGGACAGCTAAGGCTACAGATAAAAAACCCTGCCTCAAAAAACAAAAACAAAAACAAAAACAAAGTTTTATTTATTTTAATTATGTGTGTGTGTGTGTGTGTGTGTGTGTGTGTGTGTGTGTGGTGTACGCACAAGGCCTGAAGAGGGTGTAGAGTTGCCCAATGTCTATGCTGGCAGATCCTCTGCAAGAGCTGTATATGATCGTGGTAGCTGAGTCATCTCTTCAGCACCAAACTTGTCTTTCTTATGAAAGTAAGTCTTACAGCACAGAACTAATTTGAATTTGTGAGACTGAATGGATTCTAGGTAAGTTAGAAATATACTGGATTGGTCTCCCCTTATCTTTGGGGGAAGTATTCTAAGACTCCCATAGATCCCTGGAACTAGGGATGGTTTTGAACACACATGCACACATGCATGCATACACAGAGTTTTTTCCTTTCTATATATGTATGATTATGATAAACTTTCATTTTTGTTTGTCTTTGTTACATCCAAATTTCCAGAATCACTAATCTTGTGTCTCGTGGCCATTTTTAAGTAAAAAAAAAAAAAAGCCAGTTATTTGCCTACATGCACTGCAGCAGTTGAGACAATGACTGAAATAGTTACCGACTCATGCGTGAATCGTGTGTGGTTGGGATGCACTAACAAAGGGATGAATCACTGTGGGAGGGCACAAGAACTTTATACGCTACTGAGAACAGCTTGCAATTTATGATTCATGAATTGCTAATTTCTGGAATTTTTCATTTAATAAGTTTGGACCATGGTTGACAACAGGCAACTGAAATTGTGGAAAGCAAAAAAACCACAGCTTTAGAGAGATTATTAAAAAGAAATGAGAGTCCTACCTTACTCTGGTGTTTTTTTTTTGATGACTTTGTATGTGCTTATGTTTGCTCTGAAGCTATTTTATTTTCAAATACAGCTGCCTCTATTTTTCTACACATAATGTCTGTGCTGATTAGTTTTTTTTTTGACAAATTGACACAAACCAGGGTCATCAATTGAGAAAATACCTTTGTAAGACTGGCCTTAAGACAAGTCTTTGGAGTATTTTCTTGATTTATGATTGATGTATGAGGGCCCAGCCCACTGTGGGTGGTCTACTGCTGGGCAGGTGGTCCTTGGTTGTATAAGAAAGCAGCCTGAACAAGTATTGGAAAATAAGCCAGCGAGCAGCGTTCCTCTATGGTTTCTACTCCAGTTTCTGCGCTGACTTCTCTGCACAATAGACTACAACTGCAAGATGAAAAGAATCCTTTCCTCCCAAGTTAAGTTTGGTCATGGTGTTTTATAATTTCTTCCAAAATCATGGAGCTCTTTTGGAGAAACAGCATATAAATATCTGTTTGAATATTGTCTATTCTCATTCCTAGTGTTTTCCCAAATTAAATGCATTTCCTTTTCCACATTAACAAAGTTTCAATTTATAGCAGACCAGCATTTTAGCATCTTTTCTATGGCCAATAACAAAGATAATCATTTGGCAGGCACATGTCTTAAATTCTCACTTCCATTTCAGTAATTTAAAACATTTCAGGAACCTTTGTACATTTTCAGGAAACTGAAAGTACACAAAAGCTTCCACTATGGTCCCACACTATTCTCAAGCCTATTAATTTCTTGTGCCCTCCCATAGTGATTCATCCTTTTGTTAGTGCATCCCAACTATACCCGGATTCACCCATGAGTTGGTAACTATTTCATTTGTCATCTGAACTGCTGCAGTGCATGTGGGCAAATAATTGGTTTTTTTTTTCTTAAAAATGGCCCTGAGGCACAAGATTAGTAATTCTGGAAATTTGGATGTAACAAAGACAAACAAAAATGAAAGTTTATCATACATATGTATAGAGGAAAAACTGTGTGTGTATGTGTGTGTGTATTTGTTTTTTTAAAATTTTTTCCATGATATTTATTGAGCTCTATATTTTTCTCTGCTCCCCTCCCTGCCTCTCCCCTACCCCCTTCAATCCTCCCCCAAGGTCCCCATGCTCCCAATTTACTCAGGAGATCTTGTGTTTTTATACTTTCTACTTCCCATGTAGATTAGATCTATGTAAGTCTCTCTTAGTGTCCGTATTGTTGTCTAAATTCTCTGGGATTGTGGTTTGTAGGCTGGCTTTCTTTGCTTTATGTTTAAAAACCACCTATGAGTGAGTACATGTGATAATTGTCTTTTTGTGTCTGGGTCACCTCACTCAAAATAATGTTTTCTAGTTCCATCCATTTTCCTGCAAAATTCAAGCTGTTGTTATTTTTTCTGCTGTGTAGTATTCCATTGTGTAAACGTATCACATTTTTTTAATTCATTCTTTGATCGAGGGGCATTTAGGTTGTTTCCAGGTTCTGGCTATGACAAGCAAAGCTGCTATGAACATAGTTGAGCACATGTCCTTGTGGCACAGTTTGGTTTTCCTTTGGATATGTACCCAAAAGTGGTATTATTGGGTCTTGAGGAAGGTTGTTTCCTAATTTTCTGAGAAATTGCCACACTGACATCCAAAGGGGTTGTACCAGCTTGCATTCCCACCAGCAATGCAGAAGTGTTCCCTTTTCCCCACAACCTCTCCAGCATAAATTGTCATCAGTGTTTTTGATCCTGGCCATTCTTACAGGTGTTAGATGGAATCTCGAGTTGATTTGATTTGCATTTCTCTGATGACTAAGGATGTTGAACATTTCCTTAAGTGTCTTTCAGCCATTTTAGATTCTTCTGTTGAGAGTTCTCTGTTTAGGTCTGCACTCCGTTTTTTTTTAATTGGATTATGTGATCTTTTGGTGTTCAATTTCTTGAGTTCTTTGCATATTTTGGAAATCAGACCTCTGCCTGATGTGGGGTTAGTGAAGATCTTTTCCCATTCTGTAGGCTGTCGTTTTGTCTTGTTGACCATGTGCTTTGCTTTACAGAAGCTTTTCAGTTTCAGCCGGTCCCATTTATTGTTTCTCTCAGTGTCTGTACTGCTGGGGTTCTATTTAGGAAGTAGTTCCCTGTGCCAATGCATTCAAGTGTACTTCCCACTTTCTTTTCCATAAGGTTCAGTGTGGCTGGCTTTATGTTGAGGTCTTTGATCCATTTGGACTTGAGTTTTGTGCATGGTGATAGATATGGCTCTATTTTCATTTTCCTACATGTTGATATCCAGTTATGCCAGCACCACTTGTTAAATATGCTTTCTTTTTTCCATTTGATATTTTTTGCTTCTTTATCAAAGATCAGGTGTTCGAAGATGTGTGGATCCTCCGGCAAATTGTAAGCAAACAAGATAGCCCGGCAAATGTTGGAAGCACGGGAGTGGGGATAGGGGTGGAGGTAGGGGTGGGGGTG